>BTPG01000006.1:58247808-58260308 GCA_036245525.1 Semisulcospira habei
TAGTGCTGCTCGATTTTATCACTGTTTGTTGTTGTTGTTTTTTTTTGTTTGGGTTTTTTTTTTTTTTTTTTTTTTTTTTTTTTTTTTACCCTTTGAGTGTCGGTAGCGATTTTGGTCGAGGTGATTCGCTACCGACACCCAAAGAGTTCGTCAGCGTATGTCAACCCATATCTGAAAGTCATGAATCAAGAGTCTGGACCTTTTGTCTGACCCGTTTGCCCTACTGGAAACTCTGTGGAGCTTAGGGCTATGCTATGTCACAGACAGAAACTGATGTCGTTCATAAAGTGGAAAGTACGAAAAACAAATAGGAACGTACACTACTGCAGTAATATAATACCAAACAAAATGTACTGGAGCAGTTTAGACACCGTGCAAAGTCGCATTTCATACAGCTGATAAGCCCGGCGGGTACGGTACAAATCCTCTATTGTCCGTTATGGACGGCTCCCTCCTTTTACTTTGTACTTTGAATAGGCTGGCCGGGTTCACGACTCCGACAGCTTCGAGCTATTTATCAAACTAGAATTAAAATTACATAGTACATAAAATATTGTGTTGCTGGGTTGTTATGGGAACGGACTGACGCGCCCATTTCACGTGGCTGAGGCATTGACGAAAGATGTCGTGTAGGGAGTACCCCAGGTCTCCATCACAGCATAATACGGTAAGAAGTAAAAAGTAGCGTGCTGGCTCGCTGGTTCGAGATCAGTCCCAGGCAGCTCAATGTCCACAGACCGACTAATAGGGGCCTCAGCTGGCTCACGCACAGCCGTACATAGGTCAGCTACGGCCGACGTCAGAACCTTGTTGTCACCAGTGTCACCCACTAAGGTCTTATAAGTAGGGCTCCTGTGTAATTACGGCCAGGGAACTCGAGTGTAACAACATAACAGTTGTTACAATTAAAGTCCGTGGACACACTCTGAAATCTCAGCGTGTTTTGTAACTTATGTTTTGCTTGTTAACCCCTTGAATGCCAGTGGATGCAGAGTATGTTTCTGCAATCTTTGTTAATTTAGCAAAAAGAGACCCAGTCATGGACTCAAAGTCGTGTCGGCAAGAGACACAGATCCTAATGAGCCCCGCAACTGCGGGGGCTCACTAGGATCTGTGTCTCTTGCAGATGCATCGTGGTCACTTTTTCTTTGCAGTCAATGGGTTAAATATTTTGGCTTCAAATATGTTTAGATTTATTTTTCCTCTTTCTATTCTTGAAATGAAAGGAAGCTGTTGGACAGATAGGGGAAAAAATGAAGCATTGGCATTGTTAAGTATATAAATGTTGGCTCATGTGCGATAGCAAACGTGAGCCTATGTATTGGGCCATCCGTCATCTGTCCGTCGTCTGTCGTCTTTGGTAAGCATTAACGCTGGCATTTTCTCGGAGACTAATCAAAACACAGACTTCAAACTTGGCCCAAGAATACTTTGCGGCAAAACCTGTGTAAACATACACGTATGAGTGACCTCCCTCGAAGGTGAAATTCACATAGGTCAAAACTATTCTGAACAAAAATGACTTTTTTCTCCAAATAATATTATCAGCTTCAAAGCCAAACTTGGCCTACAGATACCTGATGATACGACCGTCCTGTGCATACTAAATAATTATTGGGTGACTCCCCTTAAAGGTAAAGTGTCAAAAAAGGTCAGAAAATGCGTGAAAATGCCTTTAAAAAATAGAATGTAAGTTTTGACTGGCACCTTGCAAACATTTCAAACAAAATTGGCAGAACTCTGAGGCTAGTTGATGATAAGACCTTCGTATGCATGCCTATTTGGCTGACTATTCGTAAAAATCGAGGGTCAAGGGAAGTCGACAAATGCGCGAGCTATGCACATGTTGACAACATACATCAGTCTGCAGATACTATTGCCATTTGACACCGCTCATATGAGCGACCTGTCAGAAAGGTCAGCAGAACGTCAAGGCCAAAAAAGGTCGGATAAATGATGCGGGAAAAGTCATGCACGTGAGCCAGGAGGGCTTTGTCTTTCTTTTTTCAAAGTTTCACATTTACAAGATTTTCCAACAGTAAAAGGATAACGATTTTGGGGTGGTTTTTTTTGTTGTTGTTGTTGTCGCATGAAGGGACACACATGCACTCTTCGTGATCCGGCGGGAAAGCAACACATCATAAGAAGTACCCAACGGAGAAAGAAACACGCTTAGAAAAGACGGGTACAACACAATTTATTAATATTTCGGGTAAATACCCTTTGTCAAAATAGACAAACAAACAAACAGAGAGATTAGCCGCTACTTATCTTCATTGGCAGAAGGAATGTGGCAACTGAAGGAGGTGACGTAAAATAAAAGAGAAGGAAGAACAAAAGTGCGGAAAAAGTAAAAATGACGTCAACGAAAAATCATAAGAGAGACACTCGGAGAGAACCTGAACACGAGAGACAAGAGTGTGTGCAAGCACGTGCAGGAGCGAGCAAAAGTAAATGCGTGTAGGTGAGGCCAGAGAGAGAGAGAGAGAGAGAGAGACAGCGAGACGGAGAGAGAGAAAGAGAGAGAGAACGAACGGGGAGTACCCTTGGGCACGAAGTAGGCTGAGTGTCTAAAACACAAAGCCTGCTAAACACCAACCCGAAGGCAAACTTTATATCACCTTCAAGCTGAGGACTACCTCGGGAAAAAACGGGAGGACCCCGTGAAAAAAACCCAGCATTTAGCACGGGACACAAGTAATAAGTCATTGAAACAAAGCAAATAATCAAATTCAGTAAGAGAATATTGGTATAAGTGGAGAGTAGGTAGTTTGTCTATTTTGACAAAGGGTATTTACCCGAAATATTAATAAATTGTGTTGTACCCGTCTTTTCTAAGCGTGTCTCTTTCTCCGTTGGGTACTTCTTTGCATATTACACGCTTGGTAGTCACTTTTTTGGTCTGGATAACACATCATAAGCTTTTTTCAGAACCTCAGACAGGACAATCGATAGATATACTGAGGAACAAAAGAAATGCGACATTTTTGTAATCACCGCAAACACTTTGGTGTTTCCGGTGATTCCAAAAATTTCGCTTTTCTTTCACTCCTCAGTGTATAAACGGCGTCCGTGTTTATCTGATACCGTGACAACTGAAAACATGAAACTCAAGTGGTCTGCTAGGCAATAATTCACTGTAGGCGCCGTGCAGAGACAGAGAGAGTCAATATCTTTTTGTCCCCCCAGTCAGACCAGTCCCCACACTCTAAACACCCACTTTAGGTGTCGCTGAGCATCGCAAATCCATTATGGATACAACACGTGGAGGAGCTGTAAACTAGTCCAAACTCTTATATTTCACTTATTTAATTTAATTTTTCTTTTAATCATGGATACTTGTGTGTAACTGTCGTCTGATCAGTCACCGCTAAGGAAGCTTGATTAACAGAGGGTCTGACTAAAATATCAGTGCCGAGAAAATGTGAACACCACCCAACTGCTAGAGGTATAGATCCTCATGAGGCCTCGAAGTTGCGGGGGCTCATGAGGATCTATACCTCTTGCTGACACCACTTCGAATCCATGTTTCCAGGACAGCTGGGGCTTGTTGGTGTTGAATCAACAAGATTCCAGAAACACAGTCAGCGTCAGCTGACACTGAAGGGGTTAATTTAACAAGCAGTATACAAAAGCAATACTTTTCCATTAGTTCGGATTATTAGCGGCCGTGAACACTAGACATAGACTTGGGGAGGGTGTGTGTGGGGGGGGGGGGGGAGGGGGGAATCTGGAGGCGTAAAGACCCTGCACCTCCCACCCCCATCTCTCGTCATAGAGAGAGAGAGAGAGAGTGAGAGAGAGAGAGAGAGAGAGAGAGAGAGAGAGAGAGAGAGAGAGAGAGAGAGAGAGAGAGAGAGAGAGAGAGTGAGAGAGAGAGTGAGAGAGAGAGAGAAAGAGAGAGAGAGAGAGAGAGAGAGAGAGAGAGAGAGAGAGAGAGAGAGAGAGAGAGAGAGAGAGAGAGAGATGATGATGATGATGATGATGATGATGAAACGTTTTTATTCAGGATAAAGTTTGAGGCATGCGAATGCCTCTCTTACAAACTGTCCTGCTACTCTACACACATAAATATACATCGAGCGACACAGTAAAATATTTTTTTTAAAAACAACAACAACAAAAACATAGTATCAAGAACATTCAAGTGTACGAAAAGCATAAAAGGAGAAAACAAAAACAAAAACAAACAAACAACAACAAAAAACAACAACATAATAACAGCGACATAAGCTGAAGGTTATCTTATAATTAAAACATGTCTCTGAGAGTTCAGCATTAATAGAGGAGAATTAAATCGTGGTATTAGTTTAGAAGTAAAAAGCGATAAAGGCGATCCTTAAATGTACTAAATTTAGAAATAGACTTAAGATGCTGGGGTAAATTATTCCATGCTTTTGCACCTGAAAAGGCCAGGCTAGTTTTATATATATATATATATATATATCTAATTCTTGGTAGGTGGAGCGACCTGTTTCTCGTGTTTTGTCTATAATTATCTGAAAACAGAGTTCGCAAATGTGTAAAATCTTGTACATTAATACACACCGATTAAATTCGAATTGTTTATTTAATGCCAGCAATTTAAGAGATTTGGGTTTTTTGCCTGTGGGGGCGGGTCCAGGAAGTATGAGTTTAACACCTCGACGATACAGAGAATTTACTTTTTTTCATATGAACTTCGCTGCAACCAGACAGTGGAACTGTAAGTACAGTGAGTTTTGATATGTGCGTGGAAGACAAGATTGCAAACGTCAGGATTAACTATACGGCTAAGCTTAGACAAAAGGAACAAGTTTTTGGACAGAGTTTTGCATACGTTATCAACAAGAAGTTACCAGTTTAACTGGTTGTCTACTGTTACGCCCAGCAAGCGATGCATAGTTACTTGTTTTATATGTTGGCCATCTAAGGTAAGTGTTAAAGTTGGTAGTCCGCGCTGGTGTTTCTGGCGTGTTGTAACTAACATGCTCTTTGTCTTTGGAATGCTAATTATCATGTGATTAGTAATGCACCAGTCAGCTACTTCGTCCAGGCTCTGCTGGAGTACCTCATTGATGTTCGATAGCTCCTTGTTAGATGTGTGTACGGTTGTGTCGTCAGCGAACAAATCACAGTCAGCCTCTTGGTGAGATATGCACAGGGGCAGATCACTAATAAATAATAGAAACAATAAAGACCGTAGAATAGATCCCTGTGGAACACCACAAGTCAGTACACCGTTTGATGAAAATTTGCCATTTAGGAGTACTTTCTGTGTTCTGTTTTTGAGATATGAAGACAAGAGGGAAACAGTATTCGAGTTAATGTGATAAAGTGGTAGTTTTTTCAGGAGGATGGAATGATTGACAAGATCGAATGCCTTTTTAATGTCTAGAAAGATTGCACCTGATACTTTATTGTCATTAATGGCAGAGAGCCATTTATCAATAACGTGATTTAGAGTAGTCTGGCAGGAATGTAAAGGTCGAAAACCGGATTGTGCAACACTAATCAAATGATTTTGTTCAAGGAAATTTAGGAGATGAGTATGTATATGTCTTTCAAGTGGTTTCATGATAAAATGGATATAGGTCTGTACTCATTTAAATTGATTAAGTCTTTGCTTTTGGGAAAGGGAATTACTTTAGCTCTTTTTAATTCGTTCGGAAATACATTATGCCTAATGACTAGATTGTAGATGAATGTCAGTGACTCAACGATGAATGGCAGAGATAATTTTAAAAACTGAGTACTGATGCCGTCTGGACCACAAGATGTTTTTTTTTAAACTAGAAATAGATTTACCAACCATCCAGAATACTCATAAGAGGCACAAAAAAATGTGTGACTTGCTCTCTGCTGACTATAGTGACGCAGTTGATCCAAGCATGTGTAGTTGTCAGGGTCATTGGTATTGGTCTGTGCCAGAATTTTATCAACAGTTAGGAAATAAGCGTTAAACGCATCCGCAGTTAGATCGGGTGGAATATTAGGCGACCGTTTACGGTGACCTTTGGTGAAATTGTTTATCACTTGCCAGACTGAGCGGATGTCCTTTCCGCCGGCAATGATACGTTTAGCATTTTGTCTTTGGGCTTTTCGAACTAAAGATTTGACATGGTTTCTCTGCTTTTTGTACTCATTAAATTTCTTAGCTTTTTTTTTTTAACATGTCTCTAACTGCCTTCGCTTGTTTAATTTCATCCGAGAGCCATTCTGGCATAATAGGATGTTTGACACGTTTGGTACGCTTAGGGGCGTGTCTATCCAGAACAACGAGAAACAGCTCATACCAGCGGGTCAGGGCCTCATTAGTGTCATTAAAATTATAAACGTTAATGAATGACACTTGAGACAGGTCATGTAAAAACGCAGCTTGGTCGAATTTTTTAAAGGATCTATAAATGGTAGTAGTGTGTCCTTTAGCTGGTTGTTTCGGTAATCGAGCAGGCAATGAAAAGCAAACTGGAAAGTGATCACTAATGGAAATATTAGGTACATGAACATTTTGTACAACAATGACATTTGTGGTGTATATATGATCTATCAGTGTGTAAGATGACGAAGTCGCTCGTGTTGGTGACTGGACAAGCTGTTTCAAACCTGGAAAATTTAACATGGATCTCCATGAAAAATTTCCTTGCTTTTGTAAATCAACGTTAAAGTCACCCAAAATATGTATATCAGCTTTGCTCCGTAAAACTCGATCCATCATTACTACAAAGTCGTCCTGCCACGAAGCTGTGGTGGCTGGGTTTCTGTACTCAAAACCTATCAAAATAGGGGATGATTTGGTCGACTTTATTTATAACCACATGCACTCAATATTAGGGAGTTCAAAATCACATCGCCTCGTTACAAACATTTTGATAGAATTGTGTAGGTACACTGCTAGATCAGTATGACCGGAGACAGATGCATCTCGTCTAAGAATGGAATAATTTTGTACGGATATGGCGCGGTCACTAATATTTGCTGTTAGGCGAGATTCCATAAATCCAAACATGTGAAATGGTGAAGACTGGTTTAGAAGAACATTTATATCAGGTATTTTGTGTGTGTGTGTGTGTGTGTGTGTGTGAGAGAGAGAGAGAGAGAGAGAGAGAGAGAGAGAGAGAGAGAGAGAGAGAGAGAGAGAGAGAGAGAGAGATGATGATGATGATGATGATGATGATGATGAAACGTTTTTATTCAGGATAAAAAGTTTTAGGCATAGCAATGCCTATCTTCCAAACTGTCCTGCTACTCTACACATATAAAAATAAAAAGACATCAGACGATACAGCAAAAGATAAAACATATATAAGTAAAAAGACACCCCCCCCTCCCCACCACACACACACACACACACCATAAAAAAGAAGAAATAATAATATAAAATAAAATACAAAAAGAATTAAAACAATATATATATACTGGTATGGACCTGACATGTTAATGCAGACAGTCGAACTATTACATAATCTGCAGCAATCTGCTGTGCTGGAGCAACACACTAAGCAGAAAGATAGAACAGTCACATCGACAGCAGAAATTTATGGACGCGAGCTCTGAAGATAGATAACTTTGAAATAGACTTTAAATGAGAGGGCAAATTATTCCATGACTTAGCACCGGAAAATGATATGCCAGATTTGAAGATGTCGATTCTCGGTTTTGGGAGATGGAGTAAGCTGTGCCTCGTGTTCTCTCTATTCATGTGGGAAAACAGCTCACGGAGATAGGGAGGGGCGGCATCGTTTAGAATTTTTTTTGCACAAATAAGCATCTATTAAGTTCCAATTGTTTACTAAGTGGTAGGATATTAAGGCCTTCAGTTTTTCATCAGTAGGGGACGAACCAGGAAGAATAAGCTTAATACCTCGCCGGTAAAGGGAATTAATTTTTTTTCAAATGAATGTCTCCACAGACGTCCCAGATATTGGAAGCATAATTACAATGTGTCTTGATGTGTGCGTTAAAGAATAGTTTTCGAGCATCAATATCAACTATACGACTTAATTTGGATAATAAAATAAGATTCTTCGAAATAGCTTTACAGGCAGTTTCTATGTGAGGCTCCCAGCTGAGCTGTTCGTCGACTGTCACTCCTAACAAACGATGTTTTGAAACTTGCTCCATGGGCTGAGAGTAAAAGGACAGCTCAAAGGGTTGCACACCACGTTGATGCTTTTGGCGTGTCGTCACCAACATACTTTTCGTTTTAGGAATACTAATAATCATATATTTTCTTCACACCAAGTTGACACTTCATCTAAACTGTGTTGGACAACGCTCACGGTTGAAACATTTTTATCAGATACATGTAATGATGTATCATCAGCAAATAGTTCACAGTTTGTGTCGGGGTGTGATATTGACAGTGGAAGGTCATTTATAAAGATGTTGAATAATAACGGTCCCAGGGTGGATCCCTGAGGAACACCATGGGTCACCAGTCCTTCCGCTGAGTATTTATCATTCAAGAACACGTTCTGCGTTCTGCCTAAGAGATAGGACGAGAGAAAAGCGACTGCATTTGAATCAATGTGATATAAAGTTAACTTCTTTAGTAAGATCGAAGGCTTTTTTCAGATCTAGAAATACTACACCTGAAAGTTTGGACTCATTTATGGCAGTATGCCATTTTGTGGGTTATGAGAGTTAAGGCTGTCTGACACAAATGTTTAGGCCGAAAAGCTGATTGTGCTGTACTAATAAGGCGGTTTTCCTCCAGGAATTGAAGTAAATGATTATGTATATGCTTTTCAAGTGGTTTGGACACTGCTGATAAGATTGAAATAGGTCTGTACTCACTTGGGTCGCTCAGATCTTTGCTTTTTGGTAGAGGAGCAATTTTTGCTATTTTCAATTCATCGGGAAACATGCTCTTTTGAATCGAAAGGTTATATATAAAGGTTAATGATTCAACAATATAAGGGAGCGCAATTTTCAGGATTTTACTGCTAATACCGTCAACACCACAAGATGTTTTACTTTTCATGGTGGTTATAGATTTTCCTACATCAAGGACGGTCATTAGGGGAACTGAGAAAGTATTGCCAGCGTTTATCTGACTGTGCGGTTTCAATTGTTCTGAACATAGTATTCACCTGGCTCACTGGTGTTCATCTGTGACAGGGTTTTAGCAACGTTAAGAATGTGTTCATTAAATACATCAGCTGTAAGGTGCGGGGGGACACTCGTTGATTTGCTAGATTGTCCTTTAGTAAATGTGTTAATCACCTGCCGCCCGCAATAATCTTTTCAGCAAACTGCCTCTGTGCTTTACGTACTAATGATTTAATTATTTTTCGCTGTTTTTTGTACTCCTCAAATTTCTTTTGTTGTTCCAATAGATCTCTTAGTTCCATCGCAGTTTTAATCTCATCCGTCAGCCACTCAGGCACAGTGGGGTGTTTAACACGCTTAGTGCGCCTCGGGGCATGTCTGTTAAGAACACCGAGGAACAACTTATACCAGTGGGACAGCGCTACATTGGGATCGTTATAGTTATAGACATCGGAAAATGGTGTTTGGGAAAGGTCATGCAAAAAATCATCTTGGTTACATTTTTTAATGATCTGTAGAGGGTGGCTTTATGCTCCTTATGAGGTTTCTTTGGCAACTTCGCAGATAAGAGAGTGAGAGAGAGATTGACTATTGACGTTTAACGCCGAGAAGGCGACTAAGGTCATCTCACGAGAGAGAGAGAGAGAGAGAGAGAGAGAGAGAGAGAGAGAGAGAGAGAGAGAGAGAGAGAGAGAGAGAGAGAGAGAGAGAGAGAAAGAGAGAGACAGACAGACAGACAGACAGACAGACAGAGACACAGATGCAGACAGACAGACAGACGATGATGACAGAGAGACTGTGGAGGTGTAGTGGTCTTACAGTACATAGAGACATGTTTGTGAAGCAGCGTGCTGCACTGAAGTCCTCACAGCGTGCAGCTAAGAAAGACTTTGTTTGTGCCAAACTTGAAGACTGCATATCTAGTCGTCAGCTGTTTGGCCTTACAAATGAACTTCTTGGAAAGAAAAATGAACCTGTACTCCCGAATACCATTCCTATGAATGATTTACCTGATAAGTTTTGTCAGTATTTTGATTCTAAGATAAGCACGATCCGTCAGGAACTGGACAACTGTTCTGATGCTGTGTCCTATTTACCATATGACGGGCCTGTGTTACATGAGTTTACTGCTGTCACAGAGGAGACTGTAAAGAAACTAATTATTTCCTCACCCACCAAATCTTGTTCCCTTGACCCCATTCCCACCTCTATACTCAAGCTATGCCCTGATGAGCTTGTCAGTGTGATAACCAGAATTATTAACTTGTCTCTGGAGTCAGGGTCTGTGCCTCGGCATTTTAAGCAGGCTGTGGTAATTCCATTGTTGAAGAAGGCAGGGATGGATGCAAACTTGCTGAAAAATTATAGACCAGTGTCTAATCTTCCCTTTCTTTCCAAGATTCTGGAGAAAGTTGTGCTGAGTCAGCTCATGTCACATCTCAGTAGTAATGATTTACTTGAACTGTATCAGTCTGCATATCGAAGAAATCACAGTACTGAGACAGCATTGCTTCACATTACCAATAGCCTGCTTACACATGCTGACGTCGGACATGTCTCTTTGCTATCATTATTAGACCTGTCTGCGGCGTTTGACACGCTGGATCATGGGATTCTTTTAGAACGCCTACGCGTGTCTTTTGGTATTTCCGGTCCAGCGCTGTCATGGCTCAGGTCTTACCTTTCTGAAAGATATCAATCTGTATGTGTGAATGGGATCATGTCTCAGCCTGTGCTTTTGAAGTATGGTGTCCCACAGGGGTCAGTTTTGGGTCCTCTGCTGTTCTCTCTGTACACTAAACCAGTTTCCCGAATCATCAGCCAGAATAGCTGTGAGTATCACAAGTATGCTGATGACACTCAGATCTCCAAGTCTGACCATCCTGGTAAACTGCAGACCATTGTCTCCAATGTGGAGAAGTGTATAGTTGAAGTCAAAGACTGGATGACTTGCAACAGACTCAAGTTAAATGATGATAAAACAGAGAGCATGCTTGTTGGTACTCGAGCTAGAACATCCGCCTCCAGCAGTGATCATATTTCCATAGGTGGCCAAGACATTTCTTTCAAATCCGATGTAAAAAATCTGGGTGTATTCCTGGATTCAAGTTTATCGATGGAAAAACAGGTTAGCCATCTTTGCCGCACTGCCTACCTGGAGCTCCGCAGAATAGGCATGATCAGATGCTTTTTGACAGAAAAGGCTACTGCCCAGCTCGTATGCTGTCGCATTCTGTCCCGTCTAGATTACTGTAATTCCCTCCTTGCTGGTATCTCATCTGATCAACTCACTCGCATTCAGCGTATCCAGAATAATGCAGCCCGGTTAGTCCTTCGCAAAAAACGTACTGATCATGTCACACCACTGCTAAAGCATCTCCACTGGCTACCTGTCAAACAGAGAATAGAGTACAAGCTGGCCACTTTGGCATACAAACACTATGACAATACGCTTCCTGCATATCTGTCTTCTTCCCTTGCCTCACACAATCCTAGTAGAAGTCTACGCTCAAGCTCACAAAAATTGCTTGTTCAGCCCAGAGTCAGCCTAAAAACTGCTGGTGCCCGTTCTTTCAGTTATCAGGCCCCTCACGTCTGGAACTCACTTCCACTGCATGTCCGTCTTTCCCCTACCCTGTTGACCTTCAAAACAAATTTGAAGACCCGTCTTTTCCAGGTAGCATATCAAAATTAGCTTAGTCTGGATGTGCTGCCTGGAAATGTTGGTTGTTTCCCCATGTTGATAGGCTGTGTGTGTGTGTGTGTGTGTGTGTGTGTGTGTGTGTGTGTGTGTGTGTGTGTGTGTGTGTGTGTGTGTGTTTCGTGTTAGGTATGCGCCTACATGGTGCGAGCAGATGTTTATTTAAAGAGTGAGTGCGTTCTAATTTTTCTCCTTTTTAATATTTTTTTTTGTGCTGTAAAGCGCTCCGAGCTTGCTGTTCGTGGGGAAGGGCGCTATATAAAAACTATGTATTATTATTATTATGATGATGATGAATCTTTTATTGCTGGATAAAGCTATTAGGCAACTCGATGCCTGTCTTACAAGATGACAAGTATGTAAAACAAAACAGGATATGAAAACATCATACAAAGAAAAAATAAAATAAAATGCAGGGACAAAAATAACGAACACAGTAGTTGACTTATTAAACAACAACAACAACAACAACCTGGCTTTGGAGAATTTGTAACTGCGCCGATGCAAAAACAAGGAAACACAAGATGGGATGAATCATAACCCACAAAGTCCCTTCTATATAAGAGCTGTCCTCGCTGTCAATGGTCTCTACCTTTTGTCTTTGACCTGATTCTAATGTTGAATTATCTCCTATTGAAAAAGTCTCGCAGATCTTCCAATTCGTCAGTGAGTTCTATAAGGGGCGGCGCAGGACATACGCGTCATTGATTTGTCGAACGTCATTTGTCATGACGTAAGTTTTAGTTTTTACGTAATTTTATATTTT
>BTPG01000006.1:58262808-58312808 GCA_036245525.1 Semisulcospira habei
GAAATATTTTAGTTTAGCAAGAAGAAACAAATTTCTTGAGACCACCTTGCATATCTTATCTGTTTGGCTCTGCCAGCTGAGACAGTTATCAATGTGTGTGCCAAGTACTCGATGTTCTTTAACTTGCTGAATTTGTTCTGATCCCAGAAACAAGTTCAAAGGAGGGGGATTGAGCTGATGTTTTTGTCTGGTGGCGACGAGCATGCACTTTGTTTTACCAGTGTTTGGAATCATGAAATTATCAGCACACCATTTTGATGTAACATTTAGACCCTGCTGAAGGGTGAGGTTGACACTGAAAACATTTGCATCAGAAAAGTCTAATGTGCCATCATCTGCAAAAAGGCTGCAGGTGACTCCAGTGGGAGAAACATGTAGAGGAAGATCATTTATAAAAAGAGAAAATAATAAGGGGCCAAGTATTGATCCCTGTGGCACACCATGACGAATTATACCCTCTGCAGATTGTTTGCCATTTACAAGAACAAATTGAGTTCTATTCTCTAGGTATGACTGAAAAAACGCCAAAGCGTTGCTACTAAGCCTATATGCTCTAAGTTTCTGTATAAGTAGATTATGATTGACTAAGTCGAAAGCTTTGCTAAAATCTAAGAATACTGTCCCTGTCGTTTGCAGTTTGTTCATTGCATCGAGCCATCTATCAATCAGATGAATCAGCGCTGTATGACAAGAATGGCGTTGTCGAAAGCCTGATTGCAAGGGGTGTAAAACTTGATGATTTTCCAGGAACTGTTGTAAATGATGGTGAATATGTTTTTCTATTGGTTTCGACAAAGTCGAAAGTAAGGAAATGGGCCTAAAGTTATTTGGCTCAGAAAGATCTTTAGTTTTGGGCAAAGGAATGACTTTTGCTTTCTTTAGGCTGGACGGAAATGTTCCCTGTCGAATACAAAGATTGTAAATATACGTCAGAGAATCAACGACATATGGGAGAGCTAGTTTTAGTATTGCAGTACTAATGCCGTCATGACCAGTTGATCTCTTATTTTTTAGCTGAGATATCGTTTTACCAACGTCATAAACCGTTATAACAGAGAGAGAGAGAGAGAGAATGACGTCATATTTAGAGTATTATGTCAGTGTCTGCGTGGTGACGGAGTTGCCTCTTTTACGTCACCGCCACTGTCTGACTTTCTCTAGAAGTCAAGGTGGTTTTTTTTTTTTTTAGTGTTTTAATTATTTTCGGAAAAGAATTAATTTTTACTAAAGAAGTTTAAAGGATACAAAGCTGGCTTACGAATTCATCCAATGTCTTTCTTCAAACTAGCTATATGCAAAAGTTCAAGTAAATATTATGTGACAAACATTACGGACTCTAATCTAGGTCAACCGACTTTCTATAAACGGTTGTTTATGTCTTCAATGTATTTTGCCAAGTTTCAAGCTTGTGCGTACAGAAATACCGGAGATTCTTTTGTTTACATACATACGCACACACTCATACATACGCACATACATAGTACGTACATACGGCGCTTCGTGCCAAATGTACGTTCAGCAGCGAGGTTAGCGTAACTAGACATGACGTAATTTTTATCTTGTTACTTCAATTGTTAGAGGTTTAACCTGCCCGCCTTTGACATCATGGACATGCTATTAACTGAATTTGCCCCACCGCGACCCGTCCTAAAAAGTCCTTTCTACAAATAGAAGGGACTTAAAAATTAGCGCATAGCCATTAATCTTATGCACATCTAAGACAGTGTCAGAATCAGCAGCATCATACACACAGTAGCATATAGCCACACAGCCAATAGGGCTCGGGAAGCAGACGTCGTCACGCCAGTCGTGGCGGCCATCTTGTGAGGATACGGGACTAAGCGCTCATAGGGAAATCACAAATCAGTCGCTGTTTTTGTCATGTCAGGAAAGTCCTGACGTACTATAAGCAATAACAGCAAGTCTTGCCATCACTGTAGTAAACCGCTCACCAGAATCTTTATTGTTTGTTTCCAAAGAGGAAAAAAATGATGAAAAACGTGTTCAAACACTATTTCGCTACTGTCTCATGACTATGGTATCATAAGATTGCGGCTGACGCGCCGACGCTGCTAGGCAACGCGGGGAACTTCCCGAGCCCTATACAATAGACGTTCAGTTAGCAAAATGTATGGAGAAAGAGACAATTTTTTAGATTTACGTCACAGCAGTATTACGGTTTTTCAAATTCAGTTGTTACGTCACTTTCCGTACTAGTTTCTTGAGAGAGAGAGAGAGAGAGAGAGAGAGAGAGAGAGAGAGAGAGAGAGAGAGAGAGAGAGAGAGGGAGAGAGAATGACAATGACAATGATTCGTTATTTTACAACGGTGAAAGTTTTGGCTGGCACAACCATTTTTCGAACTTGCCGTTGCTAATCTAATCTACAAATAATGCATAAAGTGTAAAAATATTATATTGGGGAAAGAGAGAGAGAGAGAGAGAGAGAGAGAGAGAGAGAGAGAGAGAGAGAGAGAGAGAGAGAGAGAGAGAGAGAGAGAGAGAGAGAGAGAATGATGATGATGATTATGATGGTGATGGTGATGGTGATGGTGATACTGTATTTCAGGATCAAGTTATTGAGCATCGTACGTGCTGCCCTGTTAACTTTAAACTGTTTTAGTAGCGTAGGAAGATACATTTCCTTGGGGAACCAAAGATATGCCAATATGTGAAATGGCGGTCTGGTTGAGGAGAATAGTGATGTCTGGTATTTTGCGGCAAAGCTGACAGACAATTAGGTGGCTAACATAAAAGAGACGATACTGGGTGGTGTGTGATGACGTAGGTCTTGCACAGTGCGCAAAGGTCCTCGGGCCGACGACGACCGCAGTTGGCTCGCGCACGTCTGTGCGCGGGCCAACTGCGGCCGTTGTCGGCTCAAAGACCTTTTGCTATTAAGTGTGGTAGTGACTACTAGTAGGCGAATAAAGAAACTAGAACGGCAAGTGGCGTGACAACACAATTTTTTTCATATCAGATCTAACTAACATTACAACAGATTTAACGAAAAAGAAAACGCAGATGTAGTTCAAAGTAAAGACACGCAGCGAATCAAGCAGCATTATTGGTTTTCTAAACTACCTGTTCAAGATTAAAACACGTGTCCGTAAACTGATTACAAAGCGCACTCGACACAATACTGTCACGTACAGTACTATAAAGTTATTTAAGTCACGAGAGTGAATCCAGCAATTCAGTGCTATTATACTACTGATCGGACAATTCCCAAGAAAGAACAAACTAGCAGATTCAATTAAAGTGTAATCGCACGAACAATATATCAGGATGATACCATCTCAGCACACGTTTAAGGGGAGCGAAAGGTGGGGGGTGGGGGGGGGGTGGGTGGGTACGTGCTAAAATCGTATTGCGCGTTATTGGCGTTTTTTCGGTTTTCGCGATTCTTGATTGCATTTTTCCATCCCCGTAAGCGGCTGAATAAGAATTCGTCGTGAAACGTAAAAGTTTAAATAAGATCTTCGTGATTTGTGAAAACGTCCTTCTTATTTCGTGAAAGGTGCGCAGTATGGTGTAACACTGTTAACTCATTCAGCCACGACATGCCACAGCCTGGCCCGCAAGACATGGATCTAGCATGATAGTTCAAGGGTGGTGCCAGAATAGCTTGGTGTCCATAGGCGTCAAGCTGTTCAGTCTGGCACCACCCTTGAACTATCATGCGCGACCTGCTCTAGATTTGTAATACAGTCCTTCAGAGGGCAACTTCAAAATTTGGTGATTCCGGCCCCTCGGCAGAATGTGTTAATCCCACTGTGCCCCCCCCCCCACTCCCCCTCCCCTCCCCCGCCGCTCCCCCTCCCCTGCCCCCTGTCCCCCGTCCCCCGTCCCCCCCCCCCCCCTCCCCAACCAACAAATACTTTCTTGTTGAGTTTTCATTATTAAAGAAAGTGTTTTTAGACTGAGTCGGAATGTTGGCAGTTTTGCCATCGCATGGGCGGTCATCCCAGCACAGAGCCAGCGGTGCGAAAAGCTTGACAGGTTTAAGTACGTTTCAAAATATTATGACTGTAGTACATGCAAACACGTTTCTTGAGTGTTTTAGCACACTGCGCAGTTATGGAAGCCCCATGCTGCGACGTTACTGGTACACAAGCGCACTCAGTGTTGGCCCTAATACACTCCGTGGCCCGAAGCTAGCCGCAAAGACAGCTCAGTAGCCAAGCACACACACCCAGACTGAAAGGGTCTGTTCTCTCCTTTTGTCAACAGCTGCGATGAACGTGTCAAGGTACAACCGTGTTAGTACACTCCCTACGCTACAGCAGGAGATGGCTCGACCATGACAGTTCAAGGGTAATGCTAGATTTGCTTGGCGCCTGATGGCGCCAAGCTAATCTGGCACTACCCTTGAAACTATCATGGTCGATCCTGGAACATGGTACACAGTTGTTAAGTGACACCTGTAAAATTTGGGAAATGTAGAATTGAGTCAAATGGGTTAATTTCTGTAGAATAAAATGTGGAAAGTGTGAAAAATAGCTACTAAGCTGGTCCAACTACTCCCCCCCCCCCCCCTCCTCCCTTCTCTTATTGTTAGATTTTTTTCAGACGAATATGCTGACTTATGTCCTGCTGAAGGAAAGAACGCACTAAATTTTCTGCATAAAAGTGTCAGCATGACCCGAGAACTCTCTAGCAGGTTCAATTTTTTTTTTTAAATTCTGGGCGGGATAAATAGAATGTACTTTACATGCCCCGACCATTCAGCTAATAATTTTTTCTTTTCTTTTCCGCGTAACTAACGGCGTTGGTAGTTTAAGCCGCGGTGAAACGCGCGCGTGTATGTGTGTGTGTGTGTGTGTGTGTGTGTGTGTGTGTGTGTGTGTGTGTGTGTGTGTGTGTGTGAACTCGTACAGTTAATGTATTAATTTATGTAATAATTACGTACCTCCTACATGCTGTCCGCAAAGTACGTGTGTTTTGCACTCCTGTACCAGAAGACCCAATCAGTAAGTCCCGGTGAGCAAAGGTCCGTCTCGGGCCGACGACGGCCGCAGTGGGCGGCGCACAGATGTGCGCGGGCCCACTGCGGCCATCGTCGGCCCGATGACCTTTTGCTAGTGGGGGTGTACCGATTGACGTGTTCGGTGTGGCTGATCCGTACTGCTGGCGTGACGGCCAAACAAAAGCTAGAAATGGCCGTGCTGTCTGTCGAGCAAAACAACACTGAAAGTCTTATTTCCTGCACTGATTGGTTCTGTTCGGCTATGTTTTTGTCTTTTCAATACGACAATCGCCAGGAGGAAATGGTTCTCTCCGCCAAATCCTGGGGCCTCTGAATTTCAGTGGCTGGAAAGTAATTTGGCTTCTTTATGCGGTTTTCTATACCGCGTTTTGTTAATCCTGTGATATTTATGTCGTAAACAGGTAAACAGTAGATTCTGGTTCTCCACGGTAATTACGCCACTGCTGTCAACACACCTCTCAACACGCATGCCATTAAATTTTAGAATACAGAAATAAATTGGTTTGGAGTCCGGTCTGAGATTGCTCTTACGGTGAGATAAAAGTCTCGGCAAATCACTGAAGCAAGGGTACATTTCTTATTATGGGGTTGATTTTTTATAACATGACCCCGCCTGGAATTTCGACGTACCCTTTTGTAAAAAAATAATTGGAAACCGCCAGCATAATCGACTTCTTGGCAATCACTCTTGGAGTACCCACTGTGGCCTCATCTCTATTGAGAAACACGCGTGCCACACTTGTGTCGTCAGCATTGAAATACTGCAGTTTTTAAGTCATTAACATCAAGTTGAACACTTAAACAAAATTAAACTGAACACAAGTAATGAAAAATTGTAAAGCAAAAATTTGAACTGTGCGAAACGCGTCGACGAAAAGGGAGAGAAGACAGGAAAGCTGACGCGTTGCCTCCACAAAACCAGGGTGCACGCCAGTGTTTTCCCCTACTTTATTTGGACGATCCATACTGTTAATGAAGAGAGTGTGTGTTAAAGCGCAATACCGTGTAAGATGCACGCCCCGTTTTGGATTGATGACCCCAGTTTAACCAGTTCACTGCCGAACAAACCTCAACAGCACTCAACTGCAAGAGGCCTAGATCCTCATGAGCCCCCGCAGGTGCGGGGGCTCACGAGGATCTGTGCCTCTTTTCTGAAAGCGCTTAGTTTGCTTCCATGTCCCTTTGACGGCTGGGGATCTGTGACGCTGAGTTTTACAATGACTTGAAATACTCAGTGACACAAGCTGCGCTACTGAGCTGGCAGTGAAGGGGTTATGTTTGACAAAAGGCCTATGCAACCACCATTAATTAACAGCGGTGTGTGAACAGACTGACTTTGATTTGATTTTGACAGATTACCGGCAGTTTAGTAACGCTGATGAAAACACGGTGTGATATAAATACGTCTAATAGCCTACGCACTAACATTAACATGAACTCATCCAACCCGACGGCCGTATTTCTCAAATTTTGGAGGCGTCATCTAATGACTATGCACCAGTTGCAGGAGATGGATCGACCATGATAATTCAAGGGTAGTGCCAGATTAGCTTGGCGCCGACAGGCGCCAAGCTAATCTGGCACTACCCTTGAGTTATCATGGTCGGTCGACCCATCTCCTGCTCTAGTGCGTCAGGGCTGACTGAGTGGCGTAGAAACCAGTGGCCGGTTGCAGGTAATTGACAATAGCAAGTTACTGCCTGTCATACAGAAGCTTTCCTTTATTTAAAGTCGACTTGAACAGGGCGATCTTTGAGTGCTAAAGGTCCATCCATAAAACCAATCCCTTCTCCCCCTCACCCACCACCACCCACCCACCCACCCCCTCACTCACCAGAGGGGGCGTCTCGACAGTCCTATGTATCTATGAAATTCAGACCACAAAGATGACTGACAACACAATTTATTAATATTTCGGGTAAATACCCTTTGTCAAAATAGACAAACAAAACAGAGATTAGCCGCTACTTATCTTCATTCGCAGAAGGAATATGTCAACCCGTCTTTTCAATGCCGTCTTTTCTAAGCGTGTTTCTTTCTCCGTTGGGTACTTCTATGTATCCATGGTCCTACGATTTGTATCGATAATCCTAAGTATCGATAGTCCGATGTCTCGACAGTCCTACGTTTTACCTACGATAGTCCTACGTCCTACGTTTTTTAATGTCTCGAAAGTCATGTGTATCGACTATCGATGCGCACTCCATAACTCCCCCTCCCACCCCACCCTCCCGAAAACACACACACACACACACACACACACACACACACACACACACACACAAACACACACACACAGATTGGCACACACACACACACACAGACTGGCACACACACGCACGCACGTACACACACTCGCACGTACACTCAATTGGGTTCTCAATGTTTGTCCTGCCTTAACAAAGACTTTTATGCCTTTTTCTATTCACAAGGCGCGCACACATAGTAGAGTTGTAACTACCTATATAAGGCAAAATCCAGTATATCCAATTATTGGTTTGTTTTTTTGTTTGTTTGTTTGTTTGGTTGGTTGGTTTTTTTAGGGGGGGGGGGGGGGGGAAAGAGAGATATTCATTGCCATACATATATAATGAGAATTTCGCTTTTCTTTTTAAAAAAATTAATAAAAATAAAAATAAAAAGCACATACTACCAAATAACGGCAATAACAGAGTCGCCGTTAATCTCATCACGCACATCTATAGTGGAACTCACCCACGATCGTATGGAGACAAAGAGTAGAACGTTTTTCTTTTTATGACATCCAAACTTCATAATTAGCCCCTTCAATGCCGAGAAAAAGTGAACGCGATCTAATAAGAGGTAAAGATCCTCATGAGGCCCCGCGACTGCGTGGGCTTATGAGGATGTAGGCCTCTTGCTGAGACCACTTTGTGCGCATGTTCTTTGGACAGTTGTGGCTTTTGGTCGTTCAGTGAACACAGATTTCACTGAGAAGCAAACTGTACACAGGTGCGGATCAGTTACCTCGAGGGCGGGGTGGGGGGTGGCGTGGGGGGAGGGGGTTCCAACTTTTTGTTCGGGACCTTCAGCCTTATACAAAAAGCCTCCCCGTTCTTGCTTCCAGGGGCTGAAAAATCGAAAAGCGGGTGGGGGAGGGGGGAGCAAGGGGTGGGGGAGGGGGAGAACAATGAACAATGAACCTTTATTTTCCAACGGTAGAAGTTATTGGTAACAGGACCAGTTTTCAAACTTGCCGTTGCTACATCTACTACATAAGTGACATAGACATGTAAACATACACATACCACACACTGCTGCATGCACTGCTGCATTCGCTCACGCACGCACCACGCACATACACACACACATACCCACACACGCACTCATGTACGCACGCATGCACATCACAACTCGCGCATGCACGCACGCACACACACACACACACACACACACACACACACACACACACACACACACACACACACACACTCATGTACACCGCAATTCAGTACGCATGCACACACGCACGAACACTCACACACACACACACACACACACACACACACTTACACACGCACGCACTCAGGCACATACGTACAAAAACAAACACACGCTCTCGGACACGCACTCCAGACATACCTACCCGCATACGCGTACGCACAAAAATATAAAATGAGTAAAAATACAAAATAAAGCAATAAACAAAGAATCATTAAGTACATTAAAGTTCATACAGCAAGGGCAAATATGTATGCAGGTGCTATCTCTCCCCCCCCCCCTCTCTCTCTCTCTCTCTCACGCCGACACACACACACATACACACACACAGCATGCACGCACGCGCGCGCACACACACACACACACACAGAGTCACACATACAGTACACACACACACACACACACACACACATACACACACACGCGCGAGCGCGCGCCCAACATATCGAGCACACACATATGAAGGCAAAAACATTATACACAGTACATGCAGTATTCAAAGGTACTCTTTGGCATTCAAATATTATGGTACGGCTATGGGAAAAAGGGACTCTCTCTCTCTCTCACACACACACACACACACACACACACACACACACACACACACACACACACACACACACACACACATACACACAAACTCACACACACGCACATGTACACATCTGAACACACGTGCAAATTATCCCAATACTGTAATGATTAGATTACGTCAGAGATTCTAGGTGTTTGAAGAGGCTGTCCCTATATGAGGTGAGCGTCTTTGCGTTTCTAATTTCTGCAGGAATAGAATTCCAGAATGAACTTCCCGAGAATGACAAGCTGGTTTTGAATAAATCAATACGCGGCAGGCGTACTTTGAATTGTTGTCCATGTCTAGAAGCTATAGATGTCCGTTCTGAGAAAAAAGAACTCAAGTACAGTAGACATGATTGCTTGTACAGCTTGTACATCAATACACCTTTATTGAACTGAAAGTGCTGGGATAGAGGGAGAATTTTTAAAGTTTTAAGCTTTTCGTCAGTTGAGAGTTCGGGATCGGGAAATATAAGCTTAGCAGCTCTCCTATGTAGGGAGTTCAGCCTCTTCAAATGTCCGAGAAGAAAGCGCATGCGTGTTAAGACTCTCACGGTGAGGGGCGGGGGGGGGGGGGGGGGGTCCAAACACCCCAAAAAGGTACTTTGTTATAGCATTTTAAAGAGTTTGGGGCTGGGTGGGAGGGGAGGAGTGGGGGGGGGGGGGGACCGGGACCCCTAATACGTACGTTGGCAGGGAATGGGTTAAACAAAAGTGAAGCTGGTCCTTTTGTGCTTCGTTTCGGAAAGACATACCAAAAACATTTATGAAGGAGAATTGCGAACTATTAACCCCGTATGGCCTATAGAAGGTCGGTTTAAGGTATTTTTTAACCCGAAGCATAACTTCGTTTTCCCCAAGTATTTATTTTTACACACAATGCAAAGGGATAGTGGGTTGCCAGTTATTGGCTGCATATGAGCCGAGGGTTGAGTTGCAAGTAATTTTCAATAGCCAGTCCCTGCCTGTCATAGTGCCAACGGCTTTGTTTTGAGCTATTTTTAGCCCCACTCAAACACCTCGCTGCAATGCAGTTAGTTAGTTATTTGGGTTTAACGCTGAGCAGGCAACTAAGTCGCTGCAATGCAGATGGACAGTTGGTTGGCAGTTACTGGCCAGGACAGGTTTCCTGCAAGTGGGGGCAGTTTGTCCTTGACAGAACTCGTCTGAACATGGTAGGGTCAGTGTATCTTTCAGTGTATCTTTTGGGCCACACATCCTTATTCCTGCGGGCCATAGATCTTTTTTTTTTTTTTTTGGGGGGGGGGGGGGGGGCAAACATTCTTGTTCACGTGGGCCATACATCCTTGTTCGTGCGGGCCACACATACATGTTCATGGGGGTCGGCCCATACATCCTTGTTCATCGTCCCCGACCACCTCGGTGCCAGCGGGACAGAAAAATGAATTGTAGTAGAAAATCCTTGTTCATGGGGGCCATACATCCTTCTTCCTGTGGGCCATACATCTTTCTTCCTGTGGGTCATACATCTGTGCTAGTGCTAATTTTAAAGGGATGGGGACTTCCAACTCTCGCGGATTTCGTCCAGGGGGGTGGGCCAAGGGGGTGGTGGGTGGGGGTCATCTCGCTGTCTGTCTGTCGCTCCGTCGCGCAGCGGCTGGTGGTGTTGCCGGGGCCGGGCGGTTGGTGGTGGAGGAGGCGGGTGGTAGGCCGTGGGACCATCGCTTCAGTGCCAGGCTGGGGGGAGGTGGTATGCCAGCCACTCTAGCGTGTATTGTAGAAGTGGTGGCGGTGGTGGTGGTGGCCGGTGGGACCGTCGCTGGCTGTAGAAGGGCCTGGGAAGTTGAGGTGGCGGTGGTGGTGGCCAGTGGAGCCTGGGCTTGGGGGTCGGGCGTTGGAATGGGCGGAGTGGGTGGCGTTGTTGGGATGGCAGGCGGAGGTGTGGTGGGGGTGTCGGGAGGAGCGCCGGGCGTTTGGTTTGATCTCGGACTCTCTTGGGTGGTCGTTGGCGTCGTCGGTGGGTTTTCGTCGCCTGGTTGTGGTTGGTGGTAGTGTCGGTTTGTGCGCCGGCTGGACGCTGTGTCGGGGTGGGGTCGGTAACTTGATCCTTGGTGGTGACCCGTACAGTGTTTGTACTGGCCGCTGTGGTGGTGGTTGGGTCGGTGAGGATCTCTGCTTCGTGGGTAGTGGTGGGTCGGGTGCTGGTCATACATTTTTGTTCCTTCGGGCCATACATCCTTGTTACTGTGGGCCATACATCCTTTTTCCTGCGGGCCATACATCTTTACTCATGGGGGCCATACATCCTTGTTCCTGAGGGCCAAGCGAACTCCCATTTTTAACACCTCCACTGTCAGTGGACGCTGATTGTGTTTTTGAAGCTGATCTTTGTCCATTCAACGACCACAAATGTCAACCGTCCACATAAACTATACTAATGATCAAAACTTAAGGATTGATTGATTGTACATTGCTTAACGTCCCGACAGCAACAAGGCTTTCTCAGGACGTGCCTGCACTGCTTGTGAAAAAAAAACAAAAAAAACAGAACATGGAATGTATGTCGCCAGCCGGTCAAATACGTTAAATAAACCTAACACATGGGGCCTAAATAAAGCTAAGACCATTTAGCAACACACATCCAATATCAAGAGCTACAGGCAGTGCAGACAGTAGGGAGAGTTTTAAAAAGGCAAATACAGGTGAATGGACCTCGGGTAGACAGAAACACATGCCCCAGAATGGAGAGAAAAACCCACCCTGTGGGGCTGACCAGGGTGACCCTGGGAACTAAAAAATACCTAACCCCACCCAAGTCCCCCAGGGCAGACCCGGGTGGGGGTCAAAACTTAAGGGCCACCTCACTTTTTGTGTCATTTTTTTTTTATCGTCGCAAGTACGCTAATAAAATAAAATGTTCTTTCGATCCAAATGGGTTAAATGTTGACCTTAGACAGTCCACTGTACAGCGAACAATAGACAACAATTCATCAATTTCCATAAACGTGTCAAATGCACGTGAAACATCGTCAGTTTTTGTGAAAAGCTGTGCGATATTGGCAAGCGTACCAAAGGCAGGCAGGTGGGAAAACTCGGTAATGTCGTGATGCACGTGCTAAAGGGGTCAGCCGTGAACACTGAGCACTTCTGTTTCGCTACAAATACCGGTACAGTAGGGGCATAATTGTCACTTTCCTAACCATGCCGCCACGACTAAGCCTAGCGCCAGTAGATCAAGGCCGGGCGCTAACATGGCTGCAGGATGGAATTTCTGGACGAGAAGTTGGGAGACGTCTTGGGGTGTCCCATTCGGTGATCCAGAGGCTGCTGGCACGATTCCAAGAAACTGGAAGGGCAGAAAGACGACCCTGCTCAGGACGCCCGCGCTGCATCAGCAGAAGGGAGGACAGATACCTCTGTGTGGCGGCTCTGCGCGACTGAACTGTCACGTCAACCACTCTGCGACGTCAATTGATGCAAGCTGCAAACGTTAACGTCAGCAGAAGCACAGTCTGCCGACGTCTGCGCGAAATTGGCCTGGCATCATGCAGAGCAGCGGTGAGAATACCCCTCACTCCAGCTCATCGCAGAGCTCGGGTTGCCTGGTGTCGTCAACGTGTGAGGTAGAACAGACTCCAGTGGACTCAGCTTCTGTTTACTGATGAGTCACGGTTCACTGTGTCCCTCAACGACGGCAGGGTAAGGGTCTGGAGATGTAAGGACGAGCGATTCACGGATGGATGCGTCCAAGAGGTGGATAGCTACAGAGGAGGCTCAGTCATGGTCTGGGCAGGCTTCAGCAGGGAAGGCAGGACCCCCCTCCACGTCATTCGAGGCACCCTGACTGGACTGCGCTATCGGGACGAGATTGTGCAGCCCCTCATCCAGCCAGCTCTCCAAGCCATAGGCGACAATGCTGTTCTCCAGGACGACAACGCTCGACCTCATCGCGGCCGTGTGGTGGATGAATACCTTGAGCAACGGGGCATCATGAGGGTGGAGTGGCCAGCTCGTTCACCTGATCTGACTCCCATCGAGCACCTCTGGGGCGTGCTGGGTCAACGTGTAGTCAGCAACCACCCCCCACCTCAAGGCGTCCCCCAGCTGACTCATTTCCTGCATGGGGCGGTCCGTGGCGCAGTGGTTAAGGCGCCTGCCACCAATGCTAAAGGTGCGAGGTTCGATTACGGGTTCCAGCGTCGGATTTTTCTCCTCTAGTAAGTGTCACCGTTAATTCGGGCGGACCGTCGGGGGTTCTTTCTCCGGGTACTCCGGTTCTTCCTCCCCCACGACTTTGGTATCAGTTTCAGCCAACTTAATCAAATTTCAAATACAAACGATTGTGAATTTCCAAAAACTACAGTAGCTCGCTTGAGCTTGCCCTTAGCACCACGTGAATGTTCTGTGTTTATGTACAGTGTGTGAGTGAATGCGCGTGATTCACGTGAGCGTGCTTGTTGGGTTCAGTTCGCGGTGGCGCTTTGAGCCGATTTTCAATTGGGATAAAGCGCCTATTTAATGCGCTTATTATTATCAAGAGTGGGAAGCGATCCCACAACATGCTCTGAACCCTGGTGAACTCCATGCGTCAACGCTGCATTGAATGCTTGGCTGCAAACGGTGGGTACACTCGCTACTGACTGACCAGTCTTGTGTGACTTTTCAAATGAGGGGTGGGTGAACATTCTAACGTACTGATGTTGTTACAATTGCTTGATTTACTCAAAACTTAAATGAAATTGTTACTGAATAAATTAACAAAGTACTGACTCCAAGTATTGTTAAATTATTTGTGTGGTGTTGTCGGTGCGTCTGCGATAAAAAGTGGCCCTTAAGTTTTGACCATTAGTATATAAACAAATTGGTCTCAGCAAGAGACATAGATCCTCATGAGCCACCGCAACTGCAGGGGCTCATGAGGATCCATGTCTCTTGCAGATGGATTATGTGGACTTTAATTTGGGCAGGGTAGGGGTTAAAGTAAACTTAGCGGGTCACAACTCCTCCAGAGATGATCACACACACACACACACACACACACACACACACACACACACATACTGATATCTTTTGCAAAGCTTATTTGTAATCAGCGTGTTTTACTGAACTTTTTACATGTTTGCTGTTCACCTCATGTGAAGGGGCCATAGGCCCACAACAGTAAACGATTTGACTTGACTTCACACACACACACACACACACACACACACACACACACACACACACACACACACACACACACACACACACACACACACGCACGCGCGCATGAACGAACGCACGCACGCATGCACACAAAAAGGTTGTGTCGTACGTGTTGGTGTTTTTCAACTGGAGCTGTTGCCGTAGATGCGGATGGTGGTGGTGGTAGTAGTATGTCTGCGCCGGTGTGTGTGTGTGTGTGTGTGTGTGTGTGCGTGTGTGCGTGTGTGTATGTGTGTGTGCGCGCGCGTGTGTGTGACTGTGTGCGTGTGTGTGTGTGTGTATGTGTGTGCGAGCGCGCGTGTGTGTGACTGTGTGTGTGCGTGCGTGTGTGCGTGTGTGTTCACGAGAAAATCTGAAAGAGATATTAAACAGAATTTCTTTTTAAGGTGAATGGATGTCGACATGTTATGTACAACAAACATCGTCGAAAACAAAAAGTCGCTCAAATGATGATGACTATTTTTTCAGCGGTCACAACGGCAGGCACCTTGCAAGATGACGCCAGCCAAACTCACGTCCGCGCCAAGAGACAGGTAAAGAAAACACGCATGTTACCATAGCACTGATATATACTACCAAATTCCAGAAACATCTACGGAAATATTACAATGCAACCAATCGGAACGAAATGCGCAACTAAAACTCATAAATAAGAATTTTCTGGAATCACTAAAATAGGCTACAAAAATTCGGGTGCTAACTTCAGGTCTAAATCCTAATGTATAATGAAGACACATAAAAGCCCTATCACCACGTTAGTATTCACTCTAGAAAAATCTAGACGTTTCACAAAACAAAATAAAGGCTGCTCAATTCACGTGCACAGAACAAAATGTAGCGAACTGTTACGAACTGTTCCGTATTTACCGACGTCATACAAACCGAGGGAACTAGACAGTGCGACCTTTCTAGAACGTTCTGGACTAAACTAACGTATCAATGAAGTAAAATCCGCTCTGCGCAACTGGAAGAAAATCTTACTAAAAAGGTACATGAATCATAATCATGATAGCTCAAATAAATATCGGATCGTTTCCTACGAATAACACATTTATGCTCTCCCAGGATAACACAACCACAATCGTAACATTACCCCCCTCTTTAGAATAAAATTTCACAAAATTTTCTTTTCAAATCAAAAATACGGTTGTGGCTGTGTTTAATCTACACAGAACCCAAAACAAATATAATCTCACATCAAAAATCAAATCAAAATAATCATCTCACAATTCGTGTAAACTGTCCTGAGCACCGAAATGTTCATTCAAACTGCTCTGCTCAGGTAGTCCGCTCTAACTCCAAAGTTCTGTGAATCCTTGGTTAAACTAAAATCAAAGTCAAAGTTCACTTCTGGACATCGTCAAATCATGGGGTACAGTACACAGTTCAAAAGTTACTGGTCCTGGGTCGAACACTATCGGCTTAGGAAAAGTGCCACAGTTCATACACACCAAATTGGATCTCTCTTGTTTATTAGATTAACCTCGGGCTGGATGGTGTCTGTTGTCCCTGGGTCAGGAGTAAACCGATTCTTGAACTCTTGAGTCAGGACGCTCAGTTCTTCTCGTTGAGACTGGGTCAGATTTTGACCGAACTGGATATCTTCTACATCCTCTTTGTGTCGGAGTTCATTAAGGTCAAACAGGTTTTCGTCGTCTAGTCTTTCGTCATCAGCAAGACGCAACGATGCGGTCATTTGTGATTTGTCTTGACGACCTCTCTCAATATACTTCTTCAGCAAATTAGCATGGTAAGTTTTCACCTTGTTGTTGATCTTGACTCTGTAGTCGTTGATGCCAACCACCGTGTCGACAACGTATGGTCCCTTCCACTGCATCAGGAGTTTGTTGTTGTCGGTAGGAAGAAGAACCAATACTTGGTCACCTGGCTGGAATCGTCGAGGTTTTGCCTTACGATCATAGTAATGCTTCCCCTTGTTCTGCGCCTTCCCTAGTTCTTCTCGAGCCATCCTGAGGGTATCTTCCAGCTTCTCTCTCAGGTCGAAGACGTACTGGTAGCTGATTTTAACCTCAGGTGCATCGATATCCTTGGTCCACAGCTCCTTCAGGATGTGCATGGGCCCCCTTACAGTCCTACCGTACAGTAATTCAAAAGGGGAAAACCCTGTCGAATCCTGAGGAACTTCACGGTATGCAAAGAGCAAGGCATTGTTATATCTATGCCACAACCTTGGCTGCTCAGCACACAGTTTCTTCAGCATAGCCTTCAATGTTCCGTTAAATTTTTCAACCAGCCCATTACACATGGGGTGATAAGGGGTGGTTGTAAGGTGTCGGATGCTCAAAAGCCGGTTGACTTCCTCCATGCAGTCGGAGACGAACTGAGTTCCCAGGTCACTCAGGATCTCCTTAGGAATCCCTAAACGGCTGAACATGTCGACGAGCGCCTCTGCCACTGTTGGAGTGTCGATCTTTTTCAATGGTATGGCTTCATGATAAGGTGTAGCGTAGTCCACCAGGGTAAAAATGTATCGATGACCATCTTCACTCGGAGGAGATATTGGCCCCACAAGGTCAACAGCTACCCGCTTGAAAGGCATATCGATCAATGGCATTTTCTCTAGAGGAACCTTGGGCACCTTTCCCTTGGAGATTGTCTTCTGGCATATGTCGCACGATCTGCAGAATCGGGTGACGTTGCCTACCATATCAGGCCAGTAGAAGACAGCTCGGATTCTATCGAGCATCTTGTTGATTCCTAAATGTCCTCCCAATATGGAATCGTGGGCCAATTTCATCACCTGCATTCTCAAAGGTTCAGGAACTACTACTTGACGCACAGGCTTTCGGTTTGACCTCGGAACTTGTCAAGCGTGGTGTCGGCTCTTTGTAGCTCCACCAGCCTTTCCTTATTCACCACGGCGGCTTCCGTGTTGTCCGCCACTTTTAGAGGGATGGTCTGATGACTCTTCTTTGCTTGACTTCTTGTGGTAACAGAACATGTTTCAGGTCTCCACTCTGGATCTGGATCATCTGCGTTTCTGACACTGTCAACGTTTCCGATGATAAGATCGTATACAGGGGTCTTTACGCATAACGCCTTCACCTCTCCTCTCAGATACGGAGTGTCGACTCTGACATTGGCAAGGGGGATAATTCTTACAGTTCCGTCGGCCAAAATGAGGGTGGTCCACTCCTGTAACTTCTGGTCTTCAGTTACTAGGTCCTCTCTCACGACGATGCAACTACAACCAGTGTCTCTCAACACTCTCACTGGTGTGTCGCCGACAAATCCTGACACCACCGGCATGTTCGGCACTTCATTCTCAGGCAGCGCGATGTTTGAGACTGGTAAAAATGTAGCCCCATCTCCTACTGGGATGCGTCCATTCTTTCTGAAAGATTCAATCAGCTCCGGTGTCGCCTGCCTTTCTCTATACTCAAAGTCACTGGATGACGTCACATCATTGGCTAATACAGCGGCGGCTCTGTGTTGAGACGTGGTACTTCTTCTGCCTGCTATCCCACGATCTTGGTTGGGTCTTCCGATGTTGTCGCCTCGGGGAACATCTTTAGAAGGACATCTTATCGCTTTGTGACCTTTCTTTCCACAGAGAAAACATGTCAGGTTCTCCATCGGCTTGTATCTCGGGGTGTCTCTGACATTGTGGATTTCCTCTGCTGGTGCAGACACACGCTGTGGCTTACTGGACCCGAACTTCATGTTGTGGGCGTCATGGTATCTTTTAGCGAAGTCGGCCAGGGCCTTTAGTGACTGGTCTTTTTGCTCTCTGAGGTGGGCGGCCAGGTCCTTAGAACATGCGCTGAAAACTTGTTCTTTGATGATGAGGTTGCACAGGTCTTGGTACTCTCTGTTTAGGCCAGCCAGCTCTATCCATTTCTCCAGGTAGCTTCTGATTCTTTCAATGAATAGGCCGGGTGTTTCTCTTTCTTCAGGCTTGCAGTTCCGAAATCGTCGTCTGTAACCCTCTTCAGTGAAGTCGTACTGTCTCAGCAGGGCGGCTTTCAACTGCGTATAATCTTCGGCTTCTTCTCTTGGTAAGCGAGTGTAAAATTCAAGCGCTTTGCCAGTTAGAAGTGCGCTCAGTTTAATAGCCCAAGTCTCTTGTTTCCAATTGTTGCTATTTGTGAAGCGCTCGAATTGATCCAGATAAGCGTCCATCTTATCTGAATTTTTAATGAAAGGTGGAAGTTTTGGCGCACGGGCTGTTTGTTCTCTGCTGGCTAATACTGTTGATTCAAAAACCCTCTGGCTCTGTGCCTCAATCTCCATCTGCTTTAGATTAATTTCGTGTTGACGCTGCCTCTCCGCCTCTTCTCGCTCCTCTTCTCGTTGTTTCTCTGCCTCTCTTCGCTGTTTCTCTGCTTTTTCTGCTTGGATTTCTAGTCTCCTGATTTCACGTTCTTTGGCTCTTTCTTTTCTTTCCAGTCTCTCCTTTTCTTCTTTCTCTGTTTCTTTTTTTCTTTCTCTTCTCTCTCCAGTCTCTCCTTTTCTTCTTTCTCTCGTTTCTTTTCTTCTTTCTCTTCTCTCTCCTTTACAAACTCGAGGAGTTGAGCTCCTTCGAGTCCACATTCCTTTCCAATTTTCAGGAATGTCTCCATTTCCGATGTCGCCATCTCTGCTTTTCACTGCTGGCTGTTTTCTCCTGCTACCCTTTCCTTACCCTGAACCAACAGAAGAGATCCCGTCGGAGGTGCCAAAATGTTACGTGGTGGAATTGTAGTCGTAGTATGATAAACACACCAGACGCACGCACGTAAGGTTCTTTAAAATAAACCTCCTTCAGCTGCAATCCGTCACACGTGGCTTAAGGATGTAGACAATACTGGAGTAACAGTTACAACAATATTTTAATTCAGCGATGCGATCACCATACAATGCATTTCCAAATGCACAAACACTGATACAAAGTCTCTTCTGCAATGTCCACACTTGCAACTCAAATCTTCTCATACGCAGCGTCTCACACAATGTACACCCAATACGGGCCACGTACCTACGATAAACTGCGTGTCTCTATCACTGACAAAGCAAGACAATGTACAAACGGGCTTTCTCAGCGCCCTCCTTATATATACTACCAAATTCCAGAAACATCTACGGAAATAATACAATGCAACCAATCGGAACGAAATGCGCAACTGAAACTCATAAATAAGAATTTTCTGGAATCACTAAAATAGGCTACAAAAATTCGGCTGCTAACTTCAGGTCTAAATCCTAATGTATAATGAAGACACATAAAAGTATGGTAGCCCTATCACCACGTTATATATTCACTCTAGAAAAATCTAGACGTTTACGCGCACAGAAAAACAAAATGTAGCGAACTGTTACGAACTGTTCCGTATTTACCGACGTCATACAAACCGAGGGAACTAGACAGTGCGACCTTTCTAGAACGTTCTGGACTAAACTAACGTATCAATGAAGTAAAATCCGCTCTGCGCAACTGGAAGAAAATCTTACTAAAAAGGTACATGAATCATAATCATGATAGCTCAAATAAATATCAGATCGTTTCCTACGAATAACACATGTATGGTCTCACAGGCTAACACAACCACAATCGTAACAGTGTGTGTGTGTGTGTGTGTGTGTGTGTGTGTGTGTGTGTGTGTGTGTGCCGGTGCGTGCGTGCGTGCGTGTGTGTGGTTTTCACCTGCGCAAAAAGTGTGTGTGTGTGTGTGTGTGTGTGTGTGTGTGTGTGTGTGTGTGTGGTTTTTGCCTGCGCATTGAGTTATATTATAAATATGAGAAATACGCCATATAAATACCATTGTATTATTATTATTATTATTATTATTATTATTATATTATTATTATTATTTTTATTATTATTATTATAGCGCCATCTTTTGTTACCTTTCTCAAATAGACAATATAGCCTTCTTGACAGAGTAGGTGTCCCATGTTTCACTGACATTATATTGTATTGAACAGCATTTTGCTTGATACTATAGCACGTTGCCGATAACACTGGCAGATGTGATTGTTTACGAGACCCGAATCAAAATGTCCGAGTCGTAAGACGAGGACATTTTGATTCGGGTCTCGTAATCACACAAGTCGGTTATCGGCACTATATCAGCAAAATGTTGCTCAATATAATTTATGTACCCAGTCTAAACCAAAACTGTGCCTTGCGTCATTCATTTTGTGGCTGATTGCGGTGTTCAGACAAATGGCAGACGACAACATGCCTGCCGGCTCAGCGCGTAGATTTCGTCTGACTATGACGACTTCGGTGCTTTGTATAACCGTGCGTGTTGCTGAGTAAATCTTCTTGTAAACAGATCACGCATAATTGCGGAAAATGCCTGCAGGTTTGTTTATTTAGTTCTTTTCTCAGGTTGTCGATGTCGCCAGCTGTCGTCTCGTCCATTTCACTGACTAGTCAGTGCGGCGACTGGCGACAGTTCTCCACTCGTGTGTGTGCCTAGGATATATAAATTTCGAGCGTCCGTATACACTAAGAAGTATTTCATTACTACTATACATAAGGAACTTGGTAATGTTGCAGTATGAAAATATTTTGCGTTTTCAGTCGTTGTGAAAAATGCAGGCAGCATCAAGATCGAGTCTTGGCGCGCAAGGGATTTTGGAAAGGAAAGTATATCAAGCAAGTTCATGAATAATAATAATAGTTATAAAATAGATCAATACATGTGTCAAAGAAGGACAAACTTTATGGAGTGGGTACAAAACTATTATGAAAACCTGCATGAAAACCTGCATGAGAAAGAAAAATCGTCGTGGAAGTGTTCCACTGAATGCTGTTCCCGAACTTTACATCCCATGTGATTTTAGTCTGTGTGTCAGGGTTCCGGGCCATTTTAAATTGCTGGTGAAAGTCCGAACTTCGTGTTGTGCTGTGCTGTGCCAACTCGACAAATACCATAGTTGCCTCAGTCCCTGTCTCCTTGTGGGCGGCCATCAGTGAATGTGTCATGGTTAAGGACTTTAACCCATTTAACCACACGGCCGCATTTCCCAAATTTGGGAGGCGTCACTGACCTAACGACTATTTACCACTTGCAGGAGACGGATTCAAGTAGTGCCAAATTAGCTTAGCGCCTTCAGGCGCCAAGCTAATCTGGCACTACCCTTGAATTATCATGGTCAATCCGTCTCCTATTGTATGGATATGGGGCAAACTAGGTTAATTAAGGAAAGACATACTTTCCAGCCCCGGCCCGCGGTGAAGGTGCCGGCTTAAACAAGTCCTCCCTGGAAGAGGTACCGCATACTGTATATGGCGCGGGAGGGTGCTGTTTCTAGCATGGTCTCACTTTTGCAGGCGGCCTGTGCTCAGAAGTTCCAAGTCTTCTCTGGTCACACTGCCTGTCTCTCTGTCCAAGACACCGCGGGTTCGTATGTAGTCGGTGCCATAGCACGTGCACGAAGTTACTTCCTTACTCATTCAAGGCGCCACAACCGCTTTTGTAGTTACTGATGCAGTGCGCGTTAAATTAGTTTAGTAACCTCCTTGTGCAGGTAGTCTCCAGTACCGGAGGCAGCAGGCACAATGGGGTCAAACTGAGTTGACCTATTTCTTTCGTATTGGTCTGATTACAGCTTCGTGATAGAGTGAAATTGCACACTGGCATCCTTTCATAACTTGTCAGAAAAAAACACATTAGTGACCAAGGGCGGATCAGTTACCTCGGGGGGTGGGGGTGGGGGGAGGGTCCAATTTTTTGGTTTAGGACCTTCAACCTGACACAAAAGGCACCCCGACGCTGTGACCTAAAAATAAAACAACATGGGTAGGGAGTGGGTGGGGTGGGGGTACGTGCGTGTGTCCGATCCAACTCCATCCGATCGCCGAAAACAACGAGGGGGGCGGGCCAGCGTGTGACAAGACTGTCACCATTTGCCGAAATATCGAACAGGGGGTGGGGGTGGGTGGGGGGGGGGGGAGTGGGGGATCACCGAAATATCAAACGGGCGACAGGTGGGCGAGTTCCAAACTTCCCCAAAAGGGACTTTGTTATAGCATTTTTTTTTTTAAATTTGGTCGGGGAGTGGGGGGGGGGAGAGGGGGAAGGGGGCCGTAACCCACGGAACCCCCTCCCTCTGCGCCCCCCCCCCCCCCGCCCAATCCGATCCGCCCCTGTAGTTGGTGATATTTCATGCCAACATAAGCAACCTGACAGTTCACAAAGAATTAAAGTGGCGGAGGTTCATGACTTGAGTAACAACGATCCTATTATATTCCATCTGTGCTTTTTCTGGTTGTCTAACATTGCAGGCGTGAGTGCTGCGGACAAAATAGTGATTGTGGACAAACACAACGAGTTTCGTGCAGCCGTTAATCCACCAGCCACAAACATGCGGAAGATGGTAAAGATCGATTCACTGATAAAGTACAGCAAGATAGACAATAGGCTCAGTATCGTTCATTTGTTTCACGGTGCGTGTTGGTGTTCAGTAATTCTCCTCTGTTACATTATCATCGTAAGTTTTTGGTTTGTTTTGGAGTGTTGTTTATTTCCCTTTTTTTCTCAGACTCTCCCTTGTTCTCAGACAATAGACGAGCTGCTTTATTTTCGTCTTTATTTACTTTTATATTAACCCGTTCAGTGCCAAGAAAACGTGAACACCATCCGACTGCAAGAGGTATAGATCCTCATGAGCCCCCGCAACTGCGGGGGCACATGAGGATCTATGCCTCTTGCTGACACCACTTTGTCTTCGTTTTCCTGGGACAGCTCGGGATTTTGGTGTTGAATTAACGAACATTGCAGAAACACGGTCTGCGTCAACTAGCACTGAACAGTTAAATGCAATCAGTCATTGTGTGCTGTCAACGTTTTTCTGTTGATCATAACCATGCTACAGTATCTCAGACAGTTTCTTTAGGTATGATTTCTCTGCACTCATCCCCCTTAAACATCGGTTCTGCTCATGAGAAGGCAAAGAAAGAAACTTGAGACTTAAAACACGTAACATCATCATAGTCATCATCATAATTATCACCATAATTATCATCATATATTATTATTATATAATTATTATGGCCACAGACAGAGTATCTAACTATATATATTTGTTTTTCGAATTTGCACGAAATTTCAGACGACAGAAAATTTGAAAACCACTTTATTTATAATTTGTTGGACACATTTTTATATGAATCCACAAACATAGCAGCATGTAGCATTAAAACATCTAACCTTAATGTCTTGTACTTTGGGGAAAAAAAAATTAACGAAATGAAGGTTTGTGAAATATGTCAGTCGTGTTATGTATTTGAACATGATTCCCACCACAAAAACAGGAAATAGAAAACATATCTTGTTTGAAGTGCTTGCAGTGCAACTAGTAGGTATGACATTTCCAAATGCCAGAACAAAAATTAACATTTGAAGTAAAGCAAATATGATAATATATTTAGGCGAGTAGTGTGATTTAAGCAAAATAATTGGAAAACAACAAAACTGGTAAAACATGAAGATGTGACCAGCTGTTCTGCAGCATTTTTTAATGGTGAACCGATGTAAAAAGATTCAAAGCCTCAAACTATGGTTTGAATATAGTGTATTTACGTCTGAATAAAAAGATATGATTTGTCCGTAACACGACTGACATTTCGTAACACGACTGACAGTCTCCTCACAAACCAGATAGGTGAGGATAGCGCTGGTAGAATTGTACACAAACCAAGGGGAATTACTCAGCGCTGGATCTGTTTGTCTGTCCAGCGCTGAGTAATTCCCCTTGGTTTGTGACAGTCTCCTAACACGACTGAGAGTCATCTTGTCAGTCGTGTTGCAATTTACAGATGGTTCTTGCATCCTTCATGTGACCCCCAGGCTTCTACTGAAAAATCACGCAGATCCGTTTGAGCACACGTGCGGTGACTATCTCTGTATTTAATGTGTTCTGGTGTAACCGCAAATATTTTCAGATTGCAAGGAACTGATTCAATTTTTTTTGTCTGCAACTGCTATTCATGTTCTCTGCTAGTACGAGTTCTAAGTAAAAAGAGCACTGACGTCATTGGAAATAGTTTGGGAATCTATGAAACACTAAATTTGTGAAAACGGGCGCTAGTTGCATTGTATCAAAAGAAAAGGAACTTCATCAAACAAGCCAAAGTCAGTGACACATCTTTTCTGTCAGTCGTGATATGGTCCTGTCAGTCATGTTACGAATTTCTCCGTAACACGACTGACCGTAACACGACTGACAAAAATCAGTTAAGGACCGAATGATTACTCCCTACATTGAGAGCGAAATGAAAGTCTTGATCCATTTAACACTGAACCCTCAAACAGTTGCTGTCAAAATATTATTTGAAAATTTCAGGCCATTTACGAACAGAAATACAACGTAACACGACTGACACGCGAAAAAAAAAAAGCACCACTTTTCTTTGAAAAATTGCAGCAGTCAAAAAACAGATCATAAAATCCGTCTGGGATTTTAGCAGCACAAGTCATTACAGAGTAAAAGTAGGTAACTCCTGGCAGAGGTCTTTTTAGAAAATAGTGAGCAATCATTATTTATATCTGATTTACTGTCGTCGTAACACGACTGATAAAAAAGTTACGGACATAAAAATGTCTAAATTCAAAGTCCCGTAGTGACGCATGCTTCATATAAAAGAAGGAAATACTGAAATAAAAAATCTAATCTTGCTAACAAAAGCATTTTTTTTTTTTCATAATTTTTGTAGTGATCTAATTCCATTGTTCTTTCTTTGAGGATTATTGGAAACTTTAGGTACTTCCCAAAACACAAGCGTTTTTGTACCCCTACGAACTTATTTCATTCAAAATCTATTGAAATAAAAGGAACATTTATCCAAGCTTCTTAGCAAGTTATTCCTAATAATTATATGAAAGAAAATACGAGCAATTTTTGGTACACGTAGAAGACTGGTAATGTCTGTAACATCCTTTTGATTTGTAAAGACAACATTTTCATGAATTTTTGTAAACAGCCATATAGCAACGTGTGTGGGTGTGTGTGTTTGCGCGCGCGCGCGCGTGTGTGTGTGAGTGTGTGTGTGAGTGTGTGTGTGTGTGTGTGTGTGTGTGTGTGTGTGTGTGTGTGTGAGTGTGTGTGATTGCAAAACCTTTTTTTTCTCTTCAATGGCATGATTTGGGGATAAGTGCATGATTGTGTGTAGATTGGTAACATAGGTAATATACTGTGTTTTGTTTTTGTAATTAATAACTTGTAATTAATAAATAATTAGTTTCCAGTGAAGCGCCTAGAGCTCTTATTTGAGGTTAGGCGCTAAACAAAGACGCATTATTATTATTATGATTATTATTATGTTTATTATGATTATTATTATGATTATTATTATTATTATTATTATTATTATTATTATTATTATGATTATTATTATTATTAAACGATGACTGCTTGGCCTGGTTGTGCCCTTTGACAGGAGTGGGATGACGAGGTGGCCATGATCGCACAGAAATGGGCAGATAACTGTAATATCAACCACGACACGCTGCGCTTTGTGCCAGGTGGGTCTCTCTCCGTTAGGGTTAACTCCTTCGCTGTAGTTGTCCACTAGTTGACTCTGAAACCATGGCAGATCTACCTTGCGATAACCCTGAGGAAACACAGATGTAAATAGAGAAGAAATAGGCAAAGACCGTAATGAGCCCCCACGGCTGGGAGGGGGGGGGGGGGGGCTTTCCTTCCAAGTTGCGTGTTCTGAAGCCAGGCAGTGCAGGTGTTACTGATACACTACTGTTTGAAATTAATTTGACTATTATAGTCAAGGGTGGTGGCCAAAAAGCGCCAAGCTATTCTGACACCACCCTTGAACTAAAATGGTTGATCTATCTCCTAATCTGTAATGAAGCCTTCATAGGACGATAAGCATTTTTTGTTTCCCTCTAAAATCAGCCACAAGATGTAATGAACTTTTTCAAAAGAACTTTTTTTGTACGCGATAGAAAATGACGAATTCACGCGCTGTTCTGGCGAAAATGTCTTCAACGTCAATTTAGTCACAATGTTAGTAAACGTGAACCAGTAAAAGCGAGATTTAGTTTTGAACAGCGCAACACCAGTGGCAATTGTCCTTGGTATATTGATACCGTCCTTAATCCCTTCACTGCCAACGGACGTACATTTTGTTGCGGCTGAAATCTGTCTTCACTGAACGACCGAAAACCACAACTGTAAAAAGAACATGGACACAAAGTGGTCTCAGCAAGAGGTATAGATCCTCATGAGCCCCCGCGACTGCGGGGGCTCATGAGGATCTATGCCTCTAGCAGCAAAAGTTCACTTTTTCTCGGCAGTGAAGGGGTTAAATTATCACGGCAGTCGATTAGTATCCTCTGGAAGCAAGTCACGTCTGAAAGACTAAACGTATTTTAGCTACGTTAACCCATTACATCCTGAGGATGAAATTATCAGTTTTTTTTTTAAAGATATCCTTTGAGGTCTACGTCACAGTTCTGGAGACAGATCGACCATGACAGTTCCGCAAGGGTGGTGTCGGATTAGCTTGGCGCCTACGGGCGCCAAACTATTCTGACACCATACTTGTCGGAACCACCATGGTCGAACCACATCTTGTTGTAGCGTGTCAGCGCTTTATGGGTTAATGAAGTGGCTTTACTGACTACCCAGGTCGCTTCGGCGTGGGTCAGAACCTGGCGTCTGGCTCAGGGGACTGGGCGGGGGCCATCACCATGTGGTACAATGAGGTCAACAAGTTCACGTACGGCGATAGCAACATGAACACCATCTGGACATCAATCGCGCACTACACGCAAGTACGATACGTCAATCGGTCATTGTGTGCGCTAGACACTGGTGCGTAGACAAACTGGGGGAAAGGTGTCCAGTAGTAAAGCCAGACTCAAGCTGGGTTCTGTGGTAAAGTAACGGGCAGTTGTAATGATGTACCGTGCAAGGGAAGCAATTTGCTTTACCAAGAACGGTTATTCATAATACAAAACCAGTGCCACCTTGAACCACGTTGTGTGTTGCATTTGTTCGAGCAGATTGTCTGAGATGAAAGATAGAACAAGGTCTCCAACGTTGCCTGCAGCCGGGAAGCCGGAAGCCAGATACAGTCCCATACGCCGATGTCGAACACGATAAGTCGAAATGCGAACCAGTCTTTGTCCAGCGGCCGAAGCTAGTGTTTCTATCATTTTAAATTTACAACCGTTACTGACACCCCAAGCTGTGGCACGCCCCAGCCTGTACGCAGAAGGTCTTCCGGTCTCGAATTCATCACGTGACCAGTGGAAATAATTGGGGTGTCACGACTGATGTGCAGACATAGGGGCCGATTGCTTACGCGCAAAATATTTTTAAAACATGGTGCAGATTCGACCGTTTTAAAGAGCAGTTTGTTTGAAATAAGCAGAAAATTGCCCACGTAATGTTTTGTCGTTATGAAATCATTTCGGACTTTCCGAATGTGCGCCTTTGGCGGATTTTTCACTGCTTACCGCTAAATTGAGACAGCTTTTGTAACTAAGATCCATTAAAACGTCATTTAATTTTCCAGATCTAGATCAAGATCTGTACAAGTCAGTTTAAATCACTGACTTATATTTACTTGTAGTATCCATGGTTTAAATGGCGCTGTCCAAAATGATCAACCAATCACTAAGGGCATGCCTCATTACGAGACTACTCAGTCGAGACCGCAAAGGTTCTTGTGTTCTGGTTGGGGCGTGCCACAGCTTGGAGTGTAACAACAACGGATAACTCAAACTTGGATAACCCATTCCCCGCCAGGGACGTACATTTATGTTTCTGATGCAAACCAGTCTTTGTCCACCGGCTAAAAAAGTTCTTTTTATCATTCAACTTAATTTTACAACGGATAACTCAAACGTCGATAACCGCTTCCCCGCCACTGTACGTACATTTGTTTCTTCTTAATAGGTTCATTCAACGACCAAAAACCATCGTGCAAGACGCACGGATACACATTTGTCTCAGCGAGAGGCATAGATCCTCATAAGGCCCCGCAGTCGCGGGGGATAATGAGGAACTATGTATCCGTCTTGCAGCTGGATCTTGTTAATATTTGTTTTGGCAGTCAAGGGGTTAAGCAGTGGTGGATTAGTTACCTCGATGGAGAGGGGGTGAGAGGGTATAGAGAGAAAGCGCGTGTGTGAGGACTCCCACCTGGGGTGGGGTTGGGGGGCGGGCGGGGCGGGGGGGGGGGGGAGGTAGGAGACACTTTGTTATAGCATTTTAAATAATTTTGGCTGGGGTGGGGGGGGGGGGTGAGTCCAGAACCGCTGGACTGCCCCCTCCCCAGATCCGCCCCTGCTTAAGGATAAGTCAAACGTATTCAGTTCTCCTTATCTAAACTCGGATAAATCGAACTCTTTTCCAGTATTTCGCGGCCAAAGCTGCTTTATGACTCATTTTACGGCAGCGGATAACTCCGTTAATCGAACTTTGGATAAGTCGAACGTCAGTGTTTCTCCTTTCCAAACTCGGATAAGTCGAACTCAAACATTTCCGAGCTTTCTGGACATGCTGTGACATATTCACATCGGCAGGCACCTTCTGATCATGTTTCGTTGTCGAATGTTACACCCGGCACCTCAAACTTAGGGCCAGATGAATGTGGTCATCATATGAACGCTTTGCAACATTAAAATTTGAAACAAAATTTTGTGTGTGTGTGTGTGTGTGTGTGTGTGTGTGTGTGTGTGTGTGTGTGTGTGCCACTCCTGTCAACGCAGCTGTGTGCTTATATCGTTAGATTCGTGGGTGTCATTCATTAGTCTAGCAGATGCCCTTCTCAGACGATCAACCGTTTATGAGTTTATGAGATGGTAGTTTTCTTCTGAGTACCAAAGGTTTGGTTATATCAAAATGAAGTATGGATGAATACATTAAGCCCATGTCAAAATTGTGCCGCCGCAGGATGGAGACATTTCCTGTAGCTAAGTTTGTACCGACGTTACCGACAGACGATTTTCCGCCATTTGCAAAGGGGGGGGGGGGGGGGGGAAGGGGCAGCTGGCTGCGTCATCGACATTAAACACTTTGCTTCTAGGACATGCCGAACTTCCTTAACCCAGTGTGGGATTTTTAGTGGGGCGACCATCCCCAACCTAGCGCGTCCCCGGGTGGCGGATAGGGGAACGGCCTTCAGATATGGAGGTTAGCTGCGCAAGCAGTCGCGGGCCAAATGGCGATGAGCTTACCAGGACGGGGCGGGGTAGCAGGTGGCACTGTACCTCCACTGAAATTCCCCATGTGTCCAACGACGGGTTTATCATGCGAACCAGAGCCGCATAAAGCTCTAGCCACCCTGTGTTCCCAGGGAAGGTCGCATACCAGGAGCTAAGGGTGAGGTAACCCCGACAGAAACCTCGAATGCTGAAGACGGAGGACCCAGGCCGCACGGCGCATTCTGATAAACCATGGATCCACGCAAACCCGCAATCATGACTATACGGCCAACTACCATTGACGATAATGGCGCTCGCCCACTGAGGACCATCCAGGATGGAGCAGCGTCGGGTCCCATGCCTCTAAGGGACCCAGCCTCAGCTACTGGAGGTCCCTCCCGTCCGTCTTGTCGCGCCAGGGGACGCGGGAGGAGAGCTACTGGCACCACCACAACCAGGAAGAATCCCAGTCAGCAGCGACCTTTTCAGGTCATGCTCTGGAACGCAGAAAGCATTCTGAACAAGAAGACCGAGTTGGAGCATATCCTGCATGAGAAGAACATCAACATCTGCTGTATTCAGGAGACGCACTTGACACCCCAAAAGTCCTTCAAAGTGAGAGGCTACCAGTGCTTCAGGTCCGACAGAACAGATCGAAGCAAGGGAGGAATCCTGACCCTGATCAGGAACAACATCAATGCCTGTTTGATCGATACGCACATGGAGAACTCCGAGTACCAAGTGATTCGGATCCAGACGAAGACAGCAGATTTCCAGCTGGTCAACTTCTACTGCCCCAACGACAGACCACTCACCCTTGACACGATCCCCACTAAGGCCTCCAACTTCATTGTGGTGGGCGACTTCAACAGTCACTCACAAAGTTGGGGATACGACCATTTGGATCGGAGAGGAGAAGAGGTGGAGAACTGGCAGGACGACAACGATCTCATTCTGTTGAACAGTCCCATTGACTGCCCCACGTTCTACTCCAGAAGATGGCACACTACATCGACTCCTGACCTAGCCTTTTGCACAGAAGACATGCACAAGCAAGCCAGCAGAGAGGTCGGAGAAGAGCTAGGTGGAAGTGACCATCGGCCAGTCTTTTTTACCTTGGGCACGGAGTCCTGCGCTGATGCAACCTTCCCACGGTGGAACTACAAAAGAGCGAACTGGTTCCTCTTTAGACACCGCACCAGCGAACTCACCAAAGACATTCGAATCGAAGGTCGAGACATCAACATGGTGGTGAAGGACTTCAACATGAGCATCCTCAGAGCAGCGCGTGAGTCCATACCCAGAGGTGTTAGAAAAGACTATAAGCCCTACTGGAGCAATGAACTGCAGGAACTGGATGATGATCTAGCAAATGCCAGAAGAGAAGCAGAAGTTAACCCATCACAGGCAAACAACATCCGCCTCCAGGAAGCCAAAGCCAAATTTCTCAAGAAGAAGCTACAGGCAAGACGCAGGAGCTGGCAAGAGAAAACAAGCTCCTTGAACCTTGAGAAGGACGGCAGAAAGCTCTGGAAACTGACCAAGCAGTTGAACGATGAGAACACGAGCAAAGGAAACATCACCTTAGAAGAAAATGGGAAGATACTAACAGGAAAGCATGCTGCCAACCAATTTGCTGAAAGCTATGCAGCTGAGAGCAATCTCCATGTTAGCCCCAAAAAGCGGAGAGAAGCAAGAAGAGAGCAAAGAGAGAGACCTACCAAACAAGCAACAGCGGACGCCATGAATCAACCACTTACACACAAAGAGCTTCATATAGCTCTCAAAAAGTTGAAGGCAAAGAAGTCTCCTGGTCCAGATGGCATCACCAACGAGATGCTAACCCACCTTGGTAGTGCAGCAGAAAACAAGCTACTTGAGGTCCTCAACAGGAGCTGGCAAGAAGGATCGCTACCACAACTATGGCGAGAAGCGATCATGATCCCCATCCTAAAGAAAGGGAAGGATCCAAAGAAGGCCACCAGCTATCGCCCAATCAGCCTCACCAGCTGTATTGTGAAGACCTTTGAGAGAATTGTGAACGAGCGCCTCAGGTGTTACCTGGAATCCAGGAACCTCCTCGCCCCTGAACAAGCTGGCTTCCGACAGTTCCGCAGCACCGAAGACCAGGTCACTTACTTGGCGCAGGAAGTTGAAGATGCCTTCCAGGAGCAGAAGCTGGTCTTTGTAACCTGGATTGATCTTCAGAAGGCTTTTGACAAGGTCTGGAAAGATGGGCTGCTTGTCAAACTGCTGAGAAAAGGCGTGTCCAGTAACATGTTCCAGTGGATACACTCCTACCTCTTCAACCGCAGGGCAAGAGTTAGCGTCGACCAGACCAAAAGTAAGAAATTCCTCCTTCGTCATGGCGTCCCGCAAGGCGGAGTCCTCTCCCCTACCCTCTTCCTTCTCTTCGTCGACGATCTAGTGTCTGAGATGCCCAAGGGAACCAAAGCTGCCCTATAAGCAGACGACCTTGTGATCTGGTGCAAGGAGGAGCATGCAAGTACTTCCACCTACAGAATGCAGCTAGCGGCAGATAAGCTGAACGCATGGGCAGAAGACTGGTGCATCTCCGTCAACAAGGAGAAATCCTCCACCACCCTCTTCACATTGTCCCCAAAGCAGAAAGCCGGAACCATCAAGCTTGGTGGAACCCCTCTGAGAGAGGATGAAGAAGCTACCTACCTTGGTGTCACCTTCGACAGACGTCAGACCTGGAAACCACACATTGCACAGGCAGAGGCGAAGGCCCGGCGCAAGCTGGCCATACTCAGGAAACTGGCAGGCACCACCTGGGGAGCGAACGAGAAGATACTGAAGACAGTATACCAGGGAACAGTCAGGCCCCACCTCGAGTACGGCTCCACAGCGTGGTCAACCTCAGCCAAGACGAACCTGCAGACCCTCGACCGAGTGCAAAACCAGGCTCTTCGACTCATCACTGGTGCAATGAAATCCACACCAATCAAGGAAATGGAGAAGCTGACCACAATCCAACCTCTCAGCCAGAGGAGAGAAGCCAAAACCATGGTACATGCGGAGAAGCTCAGGTGCTTGCCAGACCACCCCATGAAGCACAGACTGAGCAACCTCACCAAGAACCGGCTCAAAAGAAGCAGCTTTGTCCATGAGAGCATGCGACTTTCTCGACAGTACAGGGAAGTCCTTCCACAGAGCACTCTACCTCTGATCACAGAAGAAGAGGAAAACCCTTGGGCAGTGGACAAACCAGACATCCAGATCTGCACCAGTGTCCCACATGCTGCCTCAGGAGACAGTCAGGATGACACCGTTCGACGGGCACTCACCCTAGCCCTGATCGACGAACAGTACCCAAAGGAGGCATGGATCCACATCTACACTGATGGATCAGCAACAAATGCCATTTCCAATGGAGGTGCTGGCATCCTGATCCAGTTCCCAGGGGGACATACAGCCACACCCAGTGTAGCCACCGGCAAACACTGCACAAACTACAAAGCAGAAACCGAAGCACTTATGCAGGCCGCCTCCATGGTTCAGAATTCCACAGACCCATGCTACCAAGTTGTCTTCTTCTCCGATGCCCTTTCAGTCCTTCAGGCCCTCAAGAATGACAAGCTCCCCCAGCTGACCAGAGCTTTGCAGAAAGTCAGACAAACCAGAAGAGTTGTTCTCCAGTGGATACCAGCCCACTGTGGGGTACCAGGAAATGAAAGGGCAGACGAGCTGGCGAAAGAAGGAGCCACAAAAGATCAACAAGAAAACAGCGTCAGCTATAGTGAGCAAAAGACAATCATCAAGGCATTGATGAGGCCGAGGTCAAACAGAGACGACTATCACACACTGACCAGAGAGCAGCAAGTCGTCCTGATCAGACTGCGTACCGGCCACAACAGAATGAATGCTCACATGAACAGAAAGCTCAAGCTAGCGTCATCACCAACCTGCGCCTGTGGTCAGGAAGACCAAACAGCGGAACATATTCTCCAGAGATGCCCCCTACTGGACGACGAAAGAAAAGAAGTGTGGCCGTCGCCAACTCCACTGTAGACCAAACTCTACGGCAGTCGAGAAGACCTGGAGAAAACGACGTCATTCATCGCCGGTGCTGGACTGACCGTATAGCCCACTGCGAACGACAAGAAGAAGGAGAAACACTTTGCTTTAATAAATCGATCGCCTGGAGTCACAATTTAAATATAACAATAGTTTGCACTATTTGTAGGATATACCTCATAATAAATTTCTGAAAATAATTTGTACTTTGCGGAAAACTATATGTGCATCTGCATTTAAATAATTAGCGCTCCCCTGTTTACATTCGCAGCATTTGGCCCCGATGGCGCAATGAGCGGTCATACTCACGGAGCGAACGGCGAGCTTATATGCTCAAATCAATGTGAATAATTTTGTTTTATGTATCATTCCATGAGAAATTTGATCAGTATCATTCAAAGTTGTAATTATCTCACTGATATTTGATTTACATTGGACTTTTCGGTGAATATTCCGACCCAGAGTGGTGCGGACCATCATACTGCCCATATATCAGTACCAATCCAATATCCTCATACAAAACGTTGTATAGTGTATATTGATGCACATTTATCATCAAAAGCTTGCACACCCTTACTTCTGAAACCGATAGTAGTGAGGTTTTGTTCGATACGAACGACTCACGGCGGAAAAACGGATTACACAGACAACACTCCAAACATCTCCAAGAGGCATAGATCCTCGTGCGCCTCTTGGAGATGTTTGGAGTGTTGTCTGTGCTCATAGTACAAGCTGCCTATCCACCACTACTTCGCTCTCGTTTGTTGTTGTGAGTCGTTCGGTGTAAACGTAACCTCAATAAGATGATTGATCGGTGCATAACAGTAGTACTATCAAGCGTCACAGAATCAACAGCAACGTTTATGGAATGTAATAACAGTATTGGCGCAAAAGATTTTAAAAAAGTAAATGTGAGAAGAATGATGCAGGCACAGACAATTAATTGACTGGTAATAATATAGATGTTTAGTAACGAGCAAATACTGGGGCATGAGAACCATGTATATATTTCAATTCTGAGAGTGCTCTGCTGCAGATTTTTAAAAAGTAAATGTGAGAAAAATGATGCAGGCACAGACTATTAATTGACAGATAATAATATAGACGTTTAGTAACAAGCAAATACTGGGGCATGAGAACCATGTATATATTTCAATTCTGAGAGTGATCTGCTGCACTAATGCCATGGAATTCCAGGCTGGTAATCTTGCATTGCGTCATCAGGACATCAGCTGCCCTTCTTGTGACTGCCGGCAGGGCTCCCTAGATCTAGAAAAGATTGATTGATTGTACATTGCTTAACGTCCCGACAGCAACAAGGCTTTCTCAGGACGTGCCTGCACTGCTTGTGAAAAAAAACAACTAAACAGAACATTGAATGTATGTCGCCAGCCGGTCAAATACATTAAATAAACCTAACACATGGGGCCTAAATAAAGCTAAGACCATTTAGCAACACACATCCAATATCAAGAGGTACAGGCAGTGCAGACAGTAGGGAGAGTTTTAAAAAGGCAAATACAGGTGAATGGACCTCGGGTAGACAGAAACACATGCCCCAGAATAAAGAGAAAAACTCACCCTGTGGGGCTGACCAGGGTGACCCTGGGAACTAAAAAGTACCTAACCCCACCCAAGTCCCCCAGGGCAGACCCGGGTGGGGGCTAGATCTAGAAAAGAAGGGGGATGAGAGAGAAGGAATGACAGACCTATCATTTTGAGCCTTCCACTGAAACACCTACTGCAAAAAGCATTAGTGACTAACCCCAGGGACTCCGCAGTCCACTTGACTATACCCAGGCCTCCCCATTCCCGTGGAGGGTATAAATATACTCACAATAGACTCTGGACATGCTATAGGGTAGATTTGGGTTTTCCGCTTACGACCGGTTTCACCCATTGCCAAGGTTGTTGCCTTTTCAAAATTAGTCTATCTTTTTCCACTGAAACCTCACATAAAGCTTCAGGGATGCATTCGGCGGTGCACTAAGGGTGCCTTCTAGTACTGGAGTTGTGTTTGCAATTGTCGGGTTACGCCCACAGGGGCCTGATGATAGTAGCTTTGATTAATGCAAATTCGCTGCGCCACCGCGTGCGTGCCACCGCCTACTAAGCTCAAGTCAGTATGAGCTTATGAGGCGGTGGCGCGCACGCGGTGGCACAGCGGAGTTGCACTGATTAGTCGGCAAAGCCACTATCATCAGGCCCCTATCGGTTACGCCGTATGCATACCTGTCGAACTCCCCCCCCCCTCCTCCCAAGCCCTCATCCCTCCCCTCCCCCGGGGACGAAAGCGCCTTTTATAGTTTTATGAAAAATCGCAATTCAGTCGCCGAAAATGAGACGATTTGCTATTAGGGTCGCACAACTGACTACATAATCCTCTGACAATACCACTGACTGATAAGACTGACACGGCCTATCCTCACTTGCCGCTGTACTGATTAAACCTAAATACCTAGTTTGTATTGATATTTTTACAGCTCCAATAACGGTATACTTTAGAAGATATGCCATCCTAAAAATGTGTTTTTTTTTTTTTTTTTTTTTTTTTTTTTTTTTAAATCAACTTGTGACGTCGAACAGCGCGCATTACAAGATACTAGCATTCTACACTGACTCGCGCTGTTTTCCATGAAGCACGCGTGGCACGCTTGCCGGACCCCGACTAAAGGGGCGGAGCCAAATGTTCGCGCCCAAAAAAAGTGGATCGGTCTATTTGATTCAGGACAGTCTCTTTATATTTGTAGAGTCCGAAATAGCTCAGGCGGTTAAACGTCGGAGCAGGAGAGCGAAGGGAATCGCCGGGTCGTGGGTTCGAATCCCGTCCCGGCCCCGGTAGCTGGACTCACAATCCAGGGGGGAAAACGGATTTGTTCAATAGCATGTCCGTTGAAAGGTCCTGGTAAATCAAAGTGGCACATTTGGAGTGCGCCTGAGGTGATCAGTGTTCAGGTCGTACTCTATAGGCAATAGACTTCCCTGTCCCCCATAACCCGCCCGTGAGGGCCGTCCATGATCACCTCGGTGCTGTGGACGTTAAAACCCGAACTAACCAACCAATTTATATTTGTCAGTTACGATGTCTGCGAATGCATTGTCGCAAAAGTGAGAAAATACATGCAAGCTCATATAGGCGGGACTCTTTGGACATGGGTCATCCAAATCTTGTTCTTCTTCAGAACGGCTGTGGTTACGCCAGCCCACAGAACGTATATCTAGCGCGAAGCGCCGTGTGTCTGTCAGTCAGTGTTTGTGTGTGCCATTGTGGGGATCGGGGGCTATGGTTGGTTAGGGTGGAGAGAGATGAATCAGAGGGATAAGCTTAAAAATAGTAACAACTCTGAATGTTCCTAAAATAAAATCGCATGTGAGCTTAAAACAATAGGTAGACTTTGGGATAAAATCAGTCCTCATCAGTTTTGTTTTCCTTTTGCTTGAATGATCCCCACGCCCTCTACTGGGCACGGAGATGTAGTTTCCAGCCCCCCCCCCCCCCCCCCCCCAGGCTATTCGTCAACGTAGACTCTATCTCTCTACTATTTAGCGCAGGGTTTTCATACGAACATGCTATTAGAGTATACTGACAAAACCTAGGATTTGTGTCGTGTACGGCTCCACTCTATAATTTTAGTCTAGCGTGTTATTATTATTGTTGTATTGTTATATTAGTGGCTTCAAATTTTTATCTTTTTCGAGAAAATGACAAAGTCTTCCAATTATTTAAATATTTACGGTTGCACCCGAATCTGGATTACCAGATCTAACGGTTCCTGAAAAATAATGTGTGCGTGCGTCTGTGTGTGTTCAGGTGGTGTGGGCAAACACCAACAAGGTGGGCTGTGGCTTCAATCCGTGTGGCACCAAGAAATTCTACGTCTGTAACTACGCACCGGCGTGAGTGGGCTTTTCAGCAGTATCACATAATCTTCTTGATAGACCTTTGGCCCTCCGTAGACCCCCCCCCCCCTGCCCCCCTCCCTCCTGCAGGGGATCGGAGACTGTTTTTTTCTGAAAGTCTATCCAAAACCAAATAGCGTCCTAGGTGTTTGCTCAAAATAAACATCGTATCGAAGATATCACAGTGTCTAGCCTAACCCACCCCCCAAAGGGGTCATGACTTTTGGGGGTATTTGACAGACAGCAAAACTATAACTTCAAGAAAATACTTCTTAATTAGTATCAGCGTGTTCGTCTTTTATCGGGCATTCAGAAAATAATACACTTTATTATATTCTTTTTCATATGTGATGACGTAACAGCATTCCACATTGGGGACCTTAAGAATCTGGCACCATTTTTTAGGTGCGGTTTTCTGGTGCACTTCTTTCATGATTAGTGGAATTAAACACACACAAAACATTATTTGCATGCTAAAACACTTACAATAATATAAGTGCACTTCATAGTAACGCAGTTTGTAAAATCTGCTGACGTCATATAATAGTGCCGTGAGCTTCAAGTAGATGTATTTTCATTACGTTTCCAGAATACGAATTCATATAGGTAACGTTTTGGTAATTTTTCATACTTTCAATCTTGGCGGAAATTAGTCAGTTTATGCTAAGAGTGAGAGTACTGCGTCTATGCTGGGCGTAAATAAAAACTGGAGACAGGTGGGTGAGAACAGGGAGGGAGGGTAGGGATTGGGGGGGGGGGGGGCTAAGCTGCAAGGGGCAATAAACACACATAAACAGAGCTTACAGTATATTTCTAATTATATTCTAATACTGAATGCTGCACTATGTCCGACGGCTGTTGGGCCGCCCAAATCAGAATAAAATGAAAATTGAAGCATTGAAATACGAGCTGCACCAAACATCTATCTACCTTACGACAGTGACCAACGGAAAATGAGAAGATTCTATTACCAGTTCCAATGCAATACCAGTTCTAATGTAGGGATCATTTTGTCGATCTGTGTGTGTGTGTGTGTGTGTGTGTGTGTGTGTGTGTGTGTGTGTGTGTGTGTGTGTGTGTGTGTGTGTGTGTGTGTGTGTGTGTGCGCGTGCGTGCGTGCTTGCGTACGCCGGTGTCTCGATCTGTTAAAGATTGGGTTGTTGGAGTAAGGGTTTGCGATTAGAACGTGGACACGTGGAACATAAACAGCAGTTGAGGGATGTGCCATGCCTGTTATACGATACAATACGATACAATACGATACGATACGAATACCTTTGTTGTCCCAAGATGGGAAATTTGTTTGCAGCAGAATTTTTAAAACAGACGCAAAAACAGATGTGAACTGTCACGACCCCCGCTTCCGGGGCGCGAGCTGTGTGCTACCACTCGAGACACACCCGACCCACACTAACACAAACCTAACACAAACACCAGAGGAACAATGACGACGACATTTATTACATATAACCCTAACAATCCAAAATATTCTCACTCAATCCTAACCACGCATTCACACATCACATTCACTCGCACTCACGTCCAAACTCCCCAAACCGAATTACCACTATACACAATACAAAATATCCGAAACAAATATATACTACAACATGAATATCCTTAATAATACAAACGAAAACTAAAACTGAAAAGCTTAATTCACACGCCACTGGACCCCGACGGAAGCACAAGCGTCACGCGCTAACGCCAATAGACCTACGCCTTCGCTTCCGCGAAGCGTCCCTCACAGCACGTGGCTCCTAACGTAACGGTATTTCCAATAGCACAATATCAAATATAATAAAGCGAATATGCCTACTGACACAGGCAAAAGTGGAACAAACCTAATACCGTTCACAGGTCACTGGACCTTTTCGCCGGAGGCACAACCGTCGAGCTGAGCTCAGCTTGACGCTCTTGCCTCCGCGATAGTTTTTTTTCCACAGCACATGACTGCCTTTAAATAACAGTATTTCGACCACAAAGTCGACTATATAATAAAGCTAACAGCCTCAATACAACACAACCGAAAGTTAAGCAAACTTAATAGTTCAACCGGTACTAGACCTTCTCGACGGAAGCACAACCGTCGAGCTCAGCTCAGCTCAACGATCTTGCTTCCGCAACAAGGTCTTCCGTAACACAAGGCTACGTTTAAACAATACAATATTTCAGAATACCACTGTCACTGCATCAAAGCTCTCCTCGCAACTTTTCTTTTCGTTTCTTTCTCCGTTGGGTACTTCTCCTCGCAACACTGTCGCTTCGAGGAGGCGAAATTAACACAACGTCCCCTACCAGTTTACAAATAAACAAGATACGTTAGACGAGTTAGAAATAACTAAATGGGACGACCCGACCCGACATGGGGCGCGCCGCGATGCTCTCGACAGCGCCCAGGTACGGTGTCGTAGACCCACAAGTTGGAAAGACCCAGCTAGCCTCCACTCTCACAACGAAGTCCTTCCGCACTGTGCGGCGGCGGACTTAGCTGGTTTATTCTGGTTTTGGATACACGCTATCCGTATAGACGCCCCGGCTGGGACGCAGACAAACAAAGACAAGACAAGCCAGGGGTTCAGTCGTTGCAGTTTCTTCTTCTTCTCTCCTTCTTCTCACAGGACACCAACTCCGGACCAACCAGAGCCGTATTGTGGGACCGTCATAGGAGGACGACACGCCACTTAAGGACCGCGGCAAATGGCTAACCACGCCCGCGAAATCCCCCCTCGAAGACTAGTTACTTCGTTGACTGCTTGAAGCCGACTGTTCTTGTTCGCAGCTGGAATGCGACTATCTCGTTCGCTGTTGCAAATGCGACTGACTAACAATTTCGTTATCGTAGGGTTAGCGAAAAACGCTCAGTAAATCATGCGATGGAAATTCACGTGAAACAATAACCACCCGATCAGGCAGACCGAGCGATCACGCGCGCCACGCCGTTCTTCCGTACGCACGCACAGCAGCAAAACACCTGTGTAGAGGCTAAATAATACACACCTACTCTATCGTTACCTGGTGACTAGCTAATCTGTCACCCCTCTAAATTTACCTCCCTTAAAAAAATAGGGGGAAAAAAACCCGTGTCGTGACACACCTCCCCCCTAAGACAAAACTACTAGTTTTCGTTACTTATTACTATCACGACTCGACATTCCTACTTAGAAAATCAGCGGGTACGTTCTCTTTCCCTGCTATGCTTTGCACCACTAACGAGAATGGCTGCAGCTGAAGTGCCCATCTCATTAATCTGCTGGTGGTGCTTTTAGCCTGTTGTAGGTACTGATGGTCCGTCTGTACGGTGACCGTCCGGTCGTACAGATACTGCTTGTACTTCTGAACTCTCCCATACCAACGCAAAGCATTCCTTTTCTATGGTTGAATAATTTCGCTCAGCCTTATTTAACTTCTTGCTAGCGCATGCGTTTGTCTGTCAGGTTTTGGAGCTCACTATTGCTGCCTGCCATGAGGTCAATGTCGTCTGCGAATCGAAGATTGCACAGGGATCTGCCACCAATAGAGATTGAAGTATGGGTTTCCTGCATGATCTTCTCCAGGAATATGTTGAAAAGGACAGGAGAGAGCAGGCATCCTTGACGGACACCGATCGTCGTCCTGAAGAACTCGCCTGAGTGATTGTTAAGTAGAACCGCGCTGCAGGCGTTCTTGTAAAGCGCTTCTATCATTTGGATCAGTCCCTCCTCTATGTTGAACGATCTCATGACTTGTCAGAGTCCGTCGTGCCAGACGCGATCAAATGCTTTCCTGAAATCAATGAAGTTGTGGTAGAGTTCGCGCTGATGCTGCAGACCTCATTGACCTCATGGCAGGCAGCAATAGTGAGCTCCAAAACCTGACAGACAAACTTTCAAGTAGCGCAGGGTCTTATGGCATGGAGATCAGTACGGATAAAAGCAAAGTGATGATCAACACCACAAGCGACAGCAGCAGCAACATTCACATGAACGGCCAGAAGCTAGAAGAGGTCAATAGCTTCAAGTACTTGGGAGCCACCCTGTCCAAAGACGGTAGTTGCGTAGCAGAGATCCGTATCAGGATAGGTACAGCAACATCCGCAATGGCCAGGCTGGACAGGATATGGCGAAGTAACTCCATCAGCTTCACCATCAAGTACAGGCTTTACAAGTCCCTCGTAGTGTCTATTCTACTCTACGGCTGTGAGACTTGGACACTGCTTGCAGACTCAGAAAAGAAAATCCAGGCCTTTGAGAACAAGTGCCTGAGGAAGTTGCTCCGCATCTCGTACCGCGAGCACAAGACCAACGAATATGTACGGAGCATCGTCACTTCCCTGGTGGGCCCACATGAACCCCTTCTGGCAACCGTGAAACGGCGCAAGCTTGCTTGGTTTGGCCACGTGACCCGACACAACACCTTGTCCAAGACTATCCTCCAAGGCACTCTCGAAGGAAGTCGTCGGCGAGGTCGTCAGAGAAAGAGTTGGGTCGCAAACATAAAAGAATGGACCGAACTCGAGATGCCAGACTTGCTTGCCACCGCCCAAAATAGAACTCAGTGGAGAGCACTGTCTGTTGCTGCTGCCTTTCAGTCCCCCCAACGCCCAGTTCGGGCAAGGGACTGATGATGATGATGATGAGCGCATGCGATCGGCTGGAGTCCAGCACCGCACCTATCCCTATATCTGAAGCGTCAGTCTGCAACACTAAGGGTTTATCTAGGTCTGGAATACAGCAGACTGGACTAGCGCAGAGTCTATCCTTCAGTGTTTGAAACGCCGCCTCGCAAGACTCTGTCCACACAATCGGACCCGACTTCACTCCTTTTGTCAAGTCCGTCAACGGTACGGCTACGGCTGCGAAATTTGGAACGAATTTCCTGTACTAGCCTGCTAGCCCTAAGAATGATCGTACTTGCTTCATGGTACTGGGTCGTGGCGTATTCTGGGTCTTGTCCATTTTGCTCGCTTCCGGGAGTATTCTATCTTGACCCACTACATGGCCCAAGTACTCGAGCTTGTGGATTGATTGATTGTACATTGCTTAACGTCCCGACAGCAACATGACTTTCTCAGGACGTGCCGGCACTGCTTGTGAAAAAAATAAAATAAAATAAAATAAAATAAACAGAATATTGAATGTATGTCGCCAGCCGGTCCAATACGTTAAATAAACCTTTAATAAATACGACATTTGGCCTAAATAAAGCTAAGACCATTTAGCAACACACATCCAATATCAAGAGCTACAGGCAGCGCAGACGGTAGGGAGAGTTTAAAAAGGCAATTACAGGTGAATGGACCAAGGGTAGACAGAAACACATGCCCCAGAATAGAAGGGAAACCCACCCTGTGGGGTTGACCAGGGTGACCCTGGGAACTAAAAAGAAGTTAACCCCACCCAAGTCCCCCAGGGCAGACCCGGGTGGGGGTCGAGCTTGTGGAACCCCAAATAGCACTTAGAAGGACGAGCTGCCAACTGCATTTCCCTAAGCCTATCGAGCAAAATCTTCAAACACTCAAGGTGTCTCTCCTTTGTCTCAGTGGCTACCATGAGATCGTCCATGAAGTTGTCTACTTCTCTCAATCCTAGTGGCAACGACATCTTGCGCATCATTCTAGAAAATGCCGCCCCCGCGGTTTTGAGACCAAACGGCATAACGCACCATTGAAACTGTCCCTCTGGAGTAGTGAAAGCGGTTTTATACTTGTCTTCAGGCTTCATAGGTTGTCATGACCCCGCTTCCGGAGCGCGAGCTATGAGCGCTAGCACTCGAGATGCACCCAACCCACACTAACACAAACCTAACACAAACACCAAAGGAACAATGACGACGACATTTTATTACATGTAACCCTAACAATTAGCCAACTATTCTCACTCAATCCTAACCACCCACTCGCGCATCACATTCACACTAGTCCAAACTCCCCACCCCGAATTCCCGTTACACAATGCAAAATAACAAAATATATTATAAACTAAATGTCCCTAATAAAATACAAACGAACAATATATAAATAAATTACTATCCTTAATAATACAACCGACAACTCAACCTGAAAAGCTTAAATCAACAGCCACTGGACCCCGCCGGAAGCATAAGCATCAGGCGCTAACGCCAACAGACCTACGCCTTTGCTTCCGCGAAGAGCCCCTTACAGCACGTGGCTCCTTAAGTAACAGTACTTCAAACAGCACAATATCAACTATATGATGAACCAAATATGCGTACTAAAACACAAGTGATGATCGAGAAAAATGAATATAATCCATAAGCTACTAAATCTCCCCAGCAGGATCATGAACGACAAGTTCGAATCAGACTAACGCCTTCGCAAACTAGACGTTCACAGCACATGGCTCCTTTAACTAACAACCTTTCAGAATAAACAAGGCTCCTTTAACTAACAAGGTTTCAGAATAAACAAAGCTCCTTTAACTAACAACGTTTCAGAATAAACAATATCAGTACACAAATGCAGCAAACGTCCTTAACCTAACATGACTGAAAGTTGAATTAACTCAACATAGTTCACATCACTGGACCTTCTCGCCGGAAGCACAACCCTTAAGCGCAGCTCAGCTCGACGCTCTTGCTTCCGCGATAAGGTCTTCCGTAACACAGGCTGCTTTTAAATAATACAATAACTCAAAATGGCACTGTGACAAAGCTCCTATCACAATACAGTCACTACGAGGAGATGAAGTAAATCTCACAATGTATGACGTTCTTTACAAGATTATACACCGAAACTGTACTTACACAAGTTAGAAGTAATTTAGTGGGATGACCCGACCTGACTAACACGCGGCGTGCCGAGACACTTGCAACAGCAGCCAGGTACGGTGTCATGGCCTCACAAGGCGGAGTGACAGTCAGCCCCCACTCTCAGTACCACCGTTGGATTAGGATAGGAACCAGAATTGGATGCACTAAAACACAGGTGCAAAAATACACATATAAATAACTAACAAAAGAAACAAAATAATCACATCATCCTTCCCGAAACTTTAATTGCCGTCATTTACATTCCCTTCACCCCTCTCCCGCAACAACGAATCCAACATCAACAGAATACAACTTTAATTTCCGTCTTTTTATATTCCCTTCATCTCTCTCCCGCAACAATAGGCTCAACCTCAACAGAACACGTCACCTCATGACGCACTTCCGATATGTACATTCCTACGCTAAACAATGAAATGGCCTTAGTCGCCTGCACGGCGTTAAATCCCAACAACTAATTCGACGCTAACTACTCTAGAAACTACTGACATACAACAGATGGCATTCATTTCTACATTCTATTCTCTTGTATTCCACACCTGCCCCCCAATACACACTAGCCAACAATAATAACAGAACAAGCAAACACAAACAAACCCCCGAGCAAATAGTGGCCACTAAAGAATTGTTGCGTGTACTTACTGTCATCCGTGAAGACGTCCCGGCTAGGACGAAGACAAACAAGGACAAGACAAGCCGGGGGTAAAGTCATCGCAGCTCTTCTTCTTCTCGTCCTAGGACACCGGCTCCCGGGGCTCGACCAGGGCCGTCTCGTATGGACGCCACAGAGGGACGACACCAGCTACTTGAGGCGGCGGCTAATGGAAAACAACGCCCGCACAAACCCCCCTCAGAGACTACGTTGAAAAGACGACTGTTCACGTTCGCAGCTGGAATGTAACTCTACTCGTTTGCTGTTGGAATGCGACTCTACTCGTTCGCTGTTGGAATGCGACTGCCTAACCATTTGGATAACGCTAGGTTGGCGAAAAAAGCGCTCACTAAATCACGTGATGAAAATTCACGTAAAACAATAACCACCCGATCGCGTCAAGACTGAGCGATCCCGTGTGTTACGCCCGACCTGCAAACCCTCGTACAGCAGCAAATACTCGTGTACAGGCCAAATACCAGACACCTATGCTATCGCTACCCGGTGACTAACTAAACCTTGTCACCCCTCTAAACTTACTCCCCTACAAAAATAGGCGAAAACAAACCGTGTCGTGACACAGGTATTTGCCAATACCCTTTGGACAAATTGAGCTTGCTCAAGTACTTAGCCCTGGACAAGTTGTTTGTTGTTTAGCAGGTGCTCGATAGCTGGCATTGGCTCTGCATCGAACACTACTTGTTTGTTTAGCTTGCGAAAATCAACGCAAAACATGACCGAACCGTCTTTTTTCTTTACCAGAATTATGGTGAAACTCAATGACGATGGCCTTTCTATCACTTCCATGTCTATCATCGTCTCTACCTCCTGTCTGATCACTGCTACCTGAGAATGTGGTAGAGGGTCCTATCTGGTACGTACTGGTCGTCTTCGAGCCTTATCTCGCACTCGCCTAACGTAGTGCGCAGCGGTAAGTCTGTGAAAATGTCTGCGTACTGCTCAATCAAGTCTCTTATGTCCTGGTGTACGTCTGGACACTCAGGATCTAAATGAACGTCCCTAGGTGTTTCAACTGCCGTCAACGTCACCGTCGGCAAGTTGTCAACAACGGATACCTCTTCCCAGTCTTCGCCTTCTATCACTACGGCGGTAGCTACGCACACTCCATCCTGCAAACGATCACTCGCGGAGTCGACATCTAACTTAAGCGATACTGGAATGGCTACTGGTTCTTCTGCCCTCACCTGAGCTCGGGTTTGTATCGCAGCAGCTACGGCGCATTCCTTCCCATCTACGGCTACGGGACTACGCTCCCCGTCCTTGAAGACTACCCAGTTGCCTTGTATGACGTCGGGGATATAATCTTCGATGACTATCCGTTCTACGGTCCCCTTCACAAACTGCGAGTCTACCTCAACGAAAGCCGTGGGGTACATCCCTGCCTTGGATGGATCAGCCAACACCACCTCGATTTCACGACCTGTCAAATCTTCAGGTCGCACCCATCTTGACGCTACAGCTCCCATCTCAGCCCACGTATCCCTCATGACTCCAACAGGACTAGCTCTAAGCTGCCCCGTACTCCAAGGGTTGTACGGCTGAATGCTACTGACGGTGTTAATGAGCTCTCCCTGAATCAAACTGGCGTTCGGACTTACCGTCACTTGATTCAACGGGTTAGGCTACCTACACTGCCTCGCTATGTGCCCCTTCTTCCCACACCTGTAACACTCAATCTGACTACCTCCTCACTGACTCTCCCTCGGTTTATTCTCCTTCTTACTTCCACCAGACAGTTTATCTACCCTAACAGTCGGGTCACTGGGTCTAGGTCCCTTCCTAACTGGTACCCCCCCCCCCCCCCCCAAACACAGGTCTCTTAGTCACGGCCCTCTTAGCGTCTATGTGAAGCTGAGCTAATTCTGCCGCCCTTTCACCGTTCTCGGGAAGTCGTTCCCTCACAAATAGCTCTAACTCTGGACTCATGATAGAATATAGATGCTCCGTGATGAAAGCGTCCAACACGTCAACTACACTCTCCATGTCTCTCCTGGCTAACGAAAACCATCTCTTCACTAGAGTGTGTAAACTATTCAAAAACTGAGGAAAAGTTTCGGCACCCTCCTAACGTACCTCCCTGAACTGCTTCCGGTAATACTCAGCGTCCCTCCGACAACGTTTCAGTAGCGCATCCCTAACGACACTGAAATCTTGGGCTTGCTCTGGACTCAACTTTAAGTACGTCTCTCTAGCTTCCCCTGACAGTAACGGTGATTATCTAGCGGACCAGATATCCCTTCGCCACCCTTGAGTCTCGGCTATCTGCTCGAAGTGCTGAAGATAGCTCTCTATGTCTTCCTTCCCATCAAAAGGTAGAAGTCTGACGCGATACCCATCCGACTGGCTAAGCTGACTTTGCTCTGCTAGCATCAGTTCTCTAGCCCTTCTCTCTTCTAGCTGGGCTTGAAATCTCTCTTTATCATCTGACCTTTATTCAGCCCTTTCTCTACGATCTAACTCTCTCTCTCTCTCTGTTCCTGTTCAACTTCGAATTTCCTCTCTAGAGCCCTACGATCCGACTCCCTTTGTTCTCGCTCAGCCCTACGATCTAACTCTCTCTGTTCTCGTTCAGCTTCGAATTTCCTCTCTAGTAATCTCATCTCCTGATCCTTCCTAGCAAACTCCTGGTCTCTCCTAAAAGACTCCTGATCTTTACTAACAGACTCCATCACAAAGCTACCCCACCCGGGTCTGCCCTGGGGGACTTGGGTGGGGTTAACTACTTTTTAGTTCCCAGGGTCACCCTGGTCAGCCCCACAGGGTGGGTTTTCCTCTCTATTCTGGGGCATGTGTTTCTGTCTACCCTTTGTCCATTCACCTGTATTTGCCTTTTTAAAACTCTCCCTACTGTCTGCACTGCCTGTAGCTCTTGATATTGGATGTGTGTTGCTAAATGGTCTTGGCTTTATTTAGGCCCATGTGTTAGGTTTATTTAACGTATTTGACTGGCTGGTGACATACATTCAATGTTCTGTTTAGTTTTTTTTTCACAAGCAGTGCAGGCACGTCCTGAGAAAGCCTTGTTGCTGTCGGGACGTTAAGCAATGTACAATCAATCCATCACAAAGCTGGCTAACACTGCATCTGTCAATCCCATGCTCATCCCCAACTCCCTGTATCTGACATAAGGGTCAGAACTGTCTAGTTCTACCGAATCTTTGGCCTCTACCGGGGATAAAAGTGCTGCCATGCGAGGGTTTAGAAAGGAAGGCGTACTCACTGTGACCGCTGCTCCAGCCTGATGCGATGGGGTGGTTCCAGCATTCAACCAGTCGGGCGATGCCTTAGCCCCCGTGCCCGGTCCTTCCCAGCCCCACGATCGCCGACTCTGGTCAGCATAGTGCCTGGAGATGGTATTCTGCCACTCAAAGAGAAAAGAAAAAGCTCAACAACAGAACACCCAACACTCAACACTTAAGACACGACGATCAAATGAATGACAAAAACAAACGGAAGACAGAGCCGGAGTGTCCCTTGTTGCACAGGCCTTGGCAGCAGAGTTACAACAACCCCCCCCCCCCCCCCCCCCCCCCCCGTTTCGCACTGCTCGGGGTATGAGCCCTAGAGCAATACTCCCTCACTCCCGACCAACCGCCCGAAAATGGCCCATCCAAGCCTGCACTCTTTTAACTGCACTAAACGACTGACTGCAGCAGACGACGCTGACTCTGTGACGTCATTTGCATTCAATCAATTTGTGCATACAATCCAAAAGGAGACGCGGCATTGATAACATCGACAAACCTACAAAGTAAAGCAACAGGTTGAACCAAAAGGTCGGGCAGGACAAAAGACAACAGCAGCCTCACCCAAAGTCTATACGTCCTCTCTTACAATGCGAACTCATACAATCACTTCACTTCATAGCAACCGGCGCACGAGAATACATATGCTAAGTCTCAAATTTATCACTAGACATCACCTCCGACAACATCACCCCGGAAGCATAACACACTTTTTTTTTTTTTTTTACAAAACAACCACCACCCTCAAATAACAAACTTCATTTTGCAGCAACATAAACAATTTCCTCCCTCACGCAAATACAATACCACCCCCTCCCCCCCCCCCCCACTACCTTTCGTATCTCTCCGTTTCACTTCGGCTCACCGACGCAGTCAACCACCGATCAGGTATTAAGTTATTTATAGCTGAGAAGGGTGATGTCACACATACTCGCCCATTTTACCGGTTTGTGCAAACACACACTGCTGGGCAAGTGCAAACACACTACCACAGTGTATTTTAAGCACAAAAGTGTGTGTAATAACCTCAAAGTGGGAAAAACTGATTTTTTAATCTTTTATAACTTCTTAAAGCATGACAATGCAGAAACAACCCTCAAAAAAAATGGGTGTCTGACTTGGTCACCCAAAATTTTACACACACCCATTGTCCATAAGGATGGTAAAGACAGTCACCCATTTGAGGGGTTTCGTGCACACACACACACACACACACACACACACACACACACACACACACACACACACACACACACACACACACACACACACACACACACTTTTTTTTAAAATACTTTGGATTGCATTCTTGTGGTCTGAAAAACGTCTTTTGTCTCAGTGTTACTGCTCACAGACCAGTAAACCTCAATCCGCTTGCAGGCGCCATGTTTCAAACTAACACGTATATCCCGTGCAAACACTAATACCTTACATTTTTGTCTCATCAGCTCGTGCACTGACTTGATGGTAATGCGAACAATCTAGATAGCTTAATGTTTCAACGTTCTTTCCAGGGAACAGTCCAAGTTTTTCTGTTTTGCGAAAGGGTGGGGGTGGGGTGAGTAAGGGGGGGGGGGGGGGAGGGGAGTGGGGAGAAACTACATGACTACCATCTTATTGCTGGTTTAAGCAAGTGAACCTGTGACTTGCATATTATTTCCCACGGCTACAGGTTCTGCAGAAGTTCCATACTTATCAGAGGTTCTGCAGAAGTTCCAAACTTATCAGAAAGGAACATACATAAACAATAAATGAGATCATTTCCTTTCTCCTACCTATAAAAGTTTCTTTATCTTTGCGCGCACATGTGTGTGTGTGTGTGTGTGTGTGTGTGTGTGTGTGTGTGTGTGTGTGTGTGTGTGTGTGTGTGTGTGTGTGTGTGTGTGTGCAAGAGAGAGAGAGAGTTTCAGGACCATGGAGAAGTTACTTATTGGACACACATCTAACTGAGTAGCATGGGTTATAAGATTAAGTGCACAACAATTGTTGACCTTGACCTTAATTATAAAGGATATCTATATTATAATGTTCCTGATTATCTCAACAGAATATGATTCAG
>BTPG01000006.1:58317808-58558021 GCA_036245525.1 Semisulcospira habei
TCCGCATTCTCCAAGTATTACTCATCACCCACGAAACCGGCAGGGACCGTGTCTGTATAAACCAATTAACCCTAGGTTATCTCACCCGACAATACTCCCCACTCTGACACTGCTCACGTGGGAATAATACAAGAAATAGTCTGAGAAATGTGAGGTATGTTTTCATGCCTGCGTGCGCTTATTAGAAGTCAAGAAAACCTGACTGCATGCGTCAAGGGGGTAGGCGGCCGCCGTGCGTCGAAGAGATTTTTAATCAACAACGTTGTTATAAAGGTTTGTAAAAAAAAAAAAAAAAAAAAAAAAAAAAAAACTTTGCTGTACGAGTGAATCGTTTACACTTGCACATCAACCCGGGTTTGAACCCGAGTACAACCCGGGCTGGAGCGTTTGTGCACATCGATAGTGAACATGAGATGTTTCTACGGCTTCTCAACTATGTCTGGGCTGAAGGTGCTCATTATAGGTTTCAGTGCTGCACGATTTGCCTCCAGCAGTCTTGAGACCGTGGCAGAGAACAACCACTTATTAAAATCAGTGATTGCCGAACTGACAAAAGTAAGAGCCTGTTCATCAACAACGTTGTGATAAAGATCGTGATCTGAAAAGAAAAACTTTCTTTTTTTTCTTCGAAACTTTGCTGTTCGAGTAGCTTGAATCTGGTGTTCGAGATCACCTCTTTCTATGCCGCAAGAAATAATGCATGAAAAATAATAAAAGACTGGTAACAATCCAACTAAAAGAGCCAAAGAACATGATGAGCCACGTACGTGTTGTCTTGTGGAGGGCGCCATGATGCGTTCATAAGAAGCTTTGTCGCGTCATGTGGGCGTGTCAACCCCGATTCCAAATGCAAGTGTAAACGCACCAACCCGGGTTGCAAGTGTAAACGGCCTCGCGCGTGTTCGAGATGACCTCTTTCTGTGCCGCAAGAAATAACACATAAAAACATTAACAAGATGGGATGAACCATAACCCACAAAGTCCCTTCTATATGAGAGCTGTCTTTGCTGTTAAGGGTTTCTACCTTTTGTCTTTGACTTAATTATGATGTTGAAATATCTCCTTTTGAAAAAGCCTCGCAGATGTGCCAATGCGTCATAGTGAACTCTATAAGGGGCGCGCGCAGTGCATACGCGCCATTGGTTTTTTTTTTTTTTTTTTTTTTTTTTTTAACGTAATTTCATATTTAACTTGATATGAGTTTCACTTTTGATTCAAGACTTGGGGAAATCGTGACAAAACTAGAATTTCACGGTACAATTTCAGTCTTGCTATAATTTGTGTGAAATTAGGTTGACTTTACCTAGCTACACTATACTAAGTACACCTGCATGCTCTTCTGAAAGCGCGTCGATGTGTGTGTATGTGTGTGTATGTGTGTGCGTGCGTGCATGCGAGCGTTCCAGACATCCTCAAGAGGCATATAGATGTTCATGCGCCCTCCGGGCACATGAGGATCTGTCATTGTATGCCGTTTGTAGATGTACGCATATGTGAGAGAGAGAGAGCAAACGAGCGAGAGAGAGAATTACGTCATATTTAGAGTATGTCGGCGTGGTGACGGATTTGCTTCTTTTACGTCACCGCCACTGTCTGACTTTCTCCAGATGTCAAGTTCTTTTACTGTTTTAATTTTTTTCTGAAAAGAATTAATTTTTACTTTAAAAGTTGAAAGGGTACAAAGCTGGCTAACGAATTCATCCAATGTCTTTCTCCAAACTAGTTATATCGTGTCACCTGAATGCTCTTCTGAAAGCGCGACGATAATAAGAATAAGAATAAGAGTACTTTATTATCTCTAAAAGAGAAATTCGTCTCGCCACCCCAGGTGCAACTCGCAACACACACACACACACACACACACACACACACACACACACACACACACACACACACACACACACACACACACACACACACACACACGCACACACACACACACACACACACCAGTTTACAGACAACAAATGGACAATGGCTCGGGACGGGTGAAGCCCGTCGCCAAGGCGTCTCATGGCTGGCGCCAACGGCCCCAACCCGACCTGAACCTCCCTAACACAAGCAAACTAAAGACGGCCCTATCGTAGTATCTCTATAACACATAATATAATGTTTTTAAACTTTCTGCTTGGCTAACACTAGTTACACAAATAAAAAATACGCATTTAAAAAACAAAAAGACGAATACTTTCACAGTTGCTACTTGGGAACGGCCGTCGCCATAAGAACAGCGCCACTACTAGACAGTCGCTCCGGTATAAACAGTCACCACCTTAATTATAACTTAACTTTTTTTTTTTCTCCCACCATTGTTATAATGTGGCTAAATCCGTACGCGCGCATGTGATCCCAACGAAAGAAAATTTGTCGGCTAGACTGACACAATAAAGTATTTTGAATTTTGAATTTGAATTTAACGTCATAGTCATTTTTTAAATCAATAGTAGTAGTAGCTTAACTAGTATATAACGCTAGAAACTCAAAAACTTAAACATCGGTTATCTGCAAACGGAAACAACCTCCAGTCATTTTTCGCTTCAAAGGCGGGAAATCTATTCTCAAGTGCAGCACTCCGATGACAATTTACCCGCTTACTCTGAAATCAGGCTTCTGTGTGGCCCCTAGAATGCGACGTGTCATGCTCAAATTCACATGAAACGCTAGAAACCGATCGACTTTTGCAAGCCACGAGTTGCCCATTTTCTCAAAATACTTGTTTTTCTCTTGATTACCAATAATTAAAGTGGGCAGTTTCACATTAAAAAATTGTGATATGTATCTTTGTTGTTGCTGTTGTTGTTGTCGTTGTTTAATATTTAGAGTATGTTTAAGCAATTGTGAATGGAAAAATAAACAGCGGCACGGAGAGGCCGTTTACACTTGCACAACTCCCCGGGTTGAACCCGAGTTCCACCTGGGTTGGTGCGTTTTTACGGTTGGATCTCAGCCGGATTCCATTTCGCGTCATCGTTGTGCACGTTGAAAACATCCGACGTGACCTCAATTGGAAGTAATTGAGGTACACAACAGATCCATTGTGTACATCGACAGTCAAACATGAGTTGTTTCCACGGCTTCTCATCCAAGTTTGGGCTACAGACGTTCATTGTAAGTTTGCAGAACAATTTTCCGCCAGCAGTCGTGACACTTTGACAGAGATCGAACACTTCTGACAGTTAAATACGCTGGTTGCCGAACTGACAATGTAAGAACGCTGTTAATGAACAATGTTGTCATAAAGGTCATGATCCGTAAGAATTTATTTCTCCTTTTTTTCCAAACTTCTTTTGTACTAAGGGTAGGGGCGGATTAGTTAACTCGGGCGGGGGAGGGGGAGGGCACGTTTTGTTTGGGATCTTCAACCTGACACAAAAGGCCTCCTGACGTATGGACCCCCCCCCCTCCCAGATCCGCCACTGCAGAGAGTTTTGATCTCATGTTTAGATATCTCGAGATCGTCTCTTTTCAATGTGCCAAAAGATATATATATATATATATATATATATATATATATATATATATATATATATATATATATATATATATATATATATATATATATATATATATATATATATATATATATACAATACAATACAATAATACTTTATTAATCCCTCACGGGGAAATTCACTGTAATATTCACTGAAAGTCGTTATATATATATATATATATATATATATATATATATATATATATATATATATATATATATATATATATATATATATATATATATATATATATATATATATATATATATATATATATATATAACGACTGGTCGCCACTCAACTGCATGATGTTTCCTGGAGGGGCGCCATCTTAAGATGCTTTGCCAAGGTCACGTAAGCCGGTCAACCCGATTCCAAAATAAAAAATGCAAGTGTAAACGCACCAATCCGGGTTTAACCAGGGTTGAACTCTACTCGGGTTGAAACCTGGTTGCATGTGTAAACGGCCTCTGACTGAAAATTGCTGATCAGTCATATGAACTGCTAGAACCCTAAAATAACCACTGTGGCGCATTTTTTCCTCGATATTTTTCAAAATGAGTTAGGTTGCACTATCTTTCACCATTGTATTGTAACCCTAAAAACAAGATGGGATGAACCATAACCCACAAAGTCCCTTCTATATGAGAGCTGTCCTCGCTGTCAGTGATCTCTACCTTTTGTCTTTGACCTGATTCTGATGATTGAATTATCTCCTATTGAAAAATTCTCGCAGATCTGCCAATGCGTCAGTGAGTTCTATAAGGGGCGCGGAACATACGCGTCATTGATTTGTCAAACGTCATTGTCATGACGTAAGTTTTAGTTTTTACGTAATTTTATATTTTACGTGATATGAGTTTCACTTTCGATACATAGGCTTGAGAAAATGGTTACAAAACTGGAACGTCACAGTACAATTTCAGTTTTGCTATGTGATTTGTGTGAAAGCAGGTTGACTTTACCTAGCTACATGATATACTAAGTACACGGGTCACCTGCATGCTCTTCTGAAAGCGCGTCGATGTGTGTGTGTTAGTGCGTGCGTGCGTGCGCGCGCGCTCCAAACATCTCCAAGAGGCACATATCTTCACGCGCCTGGAGGGCGCATGAAGATCTATTAGAGAGAGAGAGAGAGAGAGAGAGAGAGAGAGAGAGAGAGAGAGAGAGAGAGAGAGAGAGAGAGAGAGAGAGAGAGAGAGAGACTCAAGACTCAAGAAGTTTATTGTGGCAGACCTTCTGGTCCATTCACAAGGGGAGGTGGGGAAGGGATTATACAAAGCTTCACAAACAATGGACAATGCTTGTAAACCTATTTCCCAAACATGGTAGTCCATGTTTAGTTTATACTTGAAAAATACAAACTGCTTACTTGAAATGTCAGTATCAATGAAATAAATAATTCATAACAGTTTTGGCGATGGCTACAGTCTCTGAGAACTTCAGTACAACCGGCGTCCACCTAATCCATGTAATGTCGAAGAAAGGCCCGAATGATTTTCAATTCCGAGAGAGAGAGAGAGAGAGAGAGAGAGAGAGAGAGAGAGAGAGAGAGAGAGAGAGAGAGAGAGAGAGAGAGAGAGAGAGAGAGAGAGAGAGAGAGAGAGAGAGAGAGCCGCGCGCGCGAGAGAGAATGACATCATATTTAGAGTATTGTCAGTGTCTGCGTGGTGACGGAGTTGCCTCTTTTATGACACCGCCATTGTCTGACTTTCTCTAGAAGCAAAGGTTTTTTTTTTAGTGTTTTCATTTTTTTTCTGAAAAGAATTAATTTTTACTAAAGAAGTTGAAAGGATACAAAGCTGGATAACGAACTCATCCAATGTCTTCATCCAAACTAGCTATATGCAAACGTTCAAGTAAATATAACAACAATTACGGACTCTAAACTTCCTATAAACGGTTGTTTATGTCTTCAATGAGACATTCAATTACAGTATGCTCGGAGGCTCTCTTAGCCACCCACTTAAGTATTTCGCCAAGTTTCAAGCTTGTGTGTACAGAAATATCGGCGATTCTCTTGTTTACATACATACGCACATACATACATACATACATACATACGCACGCACGCACATACGTACATACATACACACATACGGCGCTTCGCGCCAAATGTACGTTCAGCAGCGAGGTTAGCGTAACTACACATGACGTAATATTTAACTTGTTACTTCAATTGTTAGAGGTTTAGCCTGCCCGCCTTTGACATCATGGACGTGCTATTAAATTCGCCCCACCGCGACCCGTCCTAAAAAGTCCCTTCTATAAATAGATGGGACCTAACACTGAGGCGCACTTACATCGATATTTTTTTTAATGAGTTAGATTATACTATCTTTCATCATCATCTTGTCACACGGTGTCACATGAAACGCGGTAACTCGCTTCACAAACACCTTCAATTTCCCAATTGACAAGGTAACAATTGATAACATGCATGGAAAAAATGGCGATGATATTGCAAGGAATGTGTTAAATAAGAAAACAAAGGAAAACATGGAAGTAGTATATCTTGAAGGAACTTTTGAGTTGTATGGTTTCTAACGTTTCAGGGTCACACGACTATGATCAATATATGAACACAACAAATGATATCAGAAACTTCATTTTTAAGTTTGCGGGCCAAAAAGAAGTTCTTCTAATTATTTCATATCGAAATAAGTTCTTTCATTCTCATATCACTTTTACTCTGCACATCGGTGTCACGGTGAAACGTTAGAGACCTCTTCAAGTGGCTGAAGACTAAATTCAAGTTATGCCGAAGCAACTTGACCCCAAGCTTTTTTCATAATTACTTCTGAAATTATATTGATACACAATCCTGCAAATTAAATTTCATAAACTTTGCTCGAGTTTTTATTTTTTACCACAATTCCTCCTTTTTGTGACCAGTACCAAATAATGACTCAAGTGTAAACGCATCAACCCATAGGGGCCCGATGATAGTAGCTTTGACTAATGCAAATCCGCTGCGCCACCGCCTACTAAGCTCAAGACCAAGGAACACAGTGCCGTTTCAGTACTGTCCAGTCTCTTAGCCTTAGTCAGTCCTAGTCATCCCCTAATTTTCCAACCCCCTAAAAAAAAAAAAAAAACACTACCGCCTACCAGCTGCACATTCGCCATGCATACAAAAATAAAAAAACAGCACATTGACAATCTCATTTCTTATCTATGAACCTGATTTCCTACCAACCCCACACCCAAGCACAGCTGAAATCAGCCTGCCACTCAAATCACCATGGCAGCGGCAACTCAACATAGGCCCACAATTGTCCCTGGATAAGCTCAGGATGGTATGAATCAAAGCACCAAACATATCTCCTTTTATCTAACCAGAAATTTCCAGAAAATTCCAACATTCAACCCTACTACAAATTTTCGAACAAGGCAAAAAGTTATTTTTTAAAACACCGGCACTGCCTCACCGACCTCATTTGAATATGTAACATGACCTCAAGACATAATACAAGGGAAGAAACGACAGGCACACAAATCGACGAAGCACTGTGGTTCCAGAGCAGTTTTCAACCCTCAAAGCAACCATCCGCCTAAAACCTCGAACTGAGCAGACTCGGTAGATATTTTGCCACAAATCTATACCAACCTTGTCCTCCGATCAAAACCGATAGTTTAGTATCAAGGCTTTTTGCACAGTCAAGCATCATTTATAGCAGAGGGCGAGTTGTCGATTTTAGATGCGGTCAGATATACGCCTCATGCTCATTTTTCATTGGTTTATGTAAATTAGCATATCCAATGAAATTAAAACAAGAGTGCATCTCAGTTACTGTCGGCATGAACTTGTGACCTGCACACAGCAGTCGCTTTAGGTACGTATTTCCCCCTGCCCGAAAAAGGTCTACTTTAATGGAGTCTGGTTTAAACACTGCTCAGTTGTCAATGTCTTTGCGAGTAATTCTTTTCCATTTTAGAGTAAACACGGCAGAAAACAATGGATGCAATGCAGTGCATAGTGGCCTCTTTCACGGCACTCTACTAAAGGGTTTAACGTTCAACTCTTTATGTTGAGAAAGAGGTCCGGGATACTTCCGGCCACAGCTAAAATTTCACGGGTGTCTTCGTTTCTTCCGTTGTATTCTGTCTTGATCTTAGTAGGCGGTGGCGCGCACGCGGTTGCATTAGTCAAAGCTACCGTCATGCGGCCCCTATGCATCAACCCGGGTTTAACTCTACTCGGGTTCAACCCGGGTTGCAAGTGTCAGTAAACGGCCTCGGCGAATCAGAGCCGGAGCGCCTCCTAAATGGCCCACGGCACTACCGCCGTAACTGTTCAAAGATACACTTCTGTAACAGATGCCGGTTTCGCAATGCTACACATGGGACTAGTTATGGTTCATTTAGACACAGGATAATCCTGTTCAGCACACGTCGTCTCTATCACAAGTAACCTGACAGTGACTCCACTCCGTTCTAGAAATACAACTCTTTCAGTGCGAGAAACAGATAACAATAGACTGACACCCTAATGTCTGCACAAAATAAATAAGTGCGATTACGCGTGTGCATACACATGTCCAAACTGATGTTAAAAGTAATTAGGTGTGTCGACAATGTATACCAAACACACATGGCGCTGAAATGTCTTCAGATTTATGCGTTATGGTATTTTAACAAAAGGAAATAGCTGATAACCAGGGGAACAGTAGACAGCTCATTTTCCAGCAACTAGTTACGGAAGATGGTCGTGTCGTGAGAGAATTCTACTGTCAGCATCCACTTGAACTAACATCTGCTCAAACTGTGACACGCTGGGGAGCTGGGTGGCTCGGTGGCAGAATGTTCGACTCTCGTCCGAAAGGTCCCGGGATCGAATCCAGCTCAGTGGGGTCAAAATTTCTTCAGACCCTATTTCGGTGCCCCGTCTTTGAACCCACCTTCGTGGTGGACAAAAGACGTTAAGCCCTAAACGTTTAACGTTTTTTTCACATGATATTTTCGGACCTGCAGCAATACGATGATCGAAGCTCTCAATCACGTAATAAAAATCTGCAAAAGGTTGTGAATGAATACGTACTAAAACTCCTCAGCGAAAGCGTACAGAAATCACCGGAAAGAGTCTGATCACGGAAATAGTTTCGAATTTTGCCAGAAGGTGTCGCGATAATTAGATGAGCTATTGCGGTGAAAAATCGCTTTAACCAAGAAGCTAGGTGAATGAACACCGCATTGCTGTTTGAATCACTCATGTTATGTTATGAAAGAAGCACTTGCCACAATAGACGCAAGACAAAAAAAAAAAACAGATACTTTATTCGACTAAACAAGGTGTTGCACAACTAACAAAAAGTTCGATGACCAGTGACTTACATCGTGATGTTGATTTTCTCAGATTAGTGAGTTGTCCTTTGAAGGCTACATCTCAGTTCCGGCGATAGACTGACCATGATAGTTCAAGGGTGGTGCCAAGACAGCTTGGCGACCATGGGCGCCAAGCTGTTCTGGCACCACCCTTGAACTTTCATGGTCCTCATATGAGAGCATATTAGTCTGTAAAGGGTTAAAGTGTAATGGAGGTTTAAAACCCGTTTACAATTTTGAAAGAGGGTTAGGGTAAGTCCTCTAAAATTTTGTCAAAGGGGGTATGAAAACCCTCTCTTTCTGAGAAAGTACAAACCTTAGAATAAACATGATTGCGTGTGTGTGTGTGTGTGTGTGTGTGTGTGTGTGTGTGTGTGTGTGTGTGTGGTGTGTGTGTGTGTGTGTGTGTGTGTGTGTGTGTGTGTGTGTGTGTGTGTGTGTGTGTGTGTGTGTCTGTGCAGACTGCGGCCTGACATGTCTGAATGACGGCAAGATGGACCTGGCAACCTGCAAATGCTCCTGCCTGCAGAACTACCCCTTCTACGCACAGCCGGACTGCTCAAGTAAGTACTCGGGGAGGGGGAAGCGGAAGGAGAGAGGAGGCGCGTTTGAGTGAAGACTCGCCAAAATATCAAACGGGTGGTGGTGGGGGGGAGGGGAGGGGGGGCCAAACACCCCAAAAAGGGACTTTGTTATAGAATTTCAAAGATTTTTTTTTTTTTTTTTTTTTTTTTGGGGGGGGGGGGGTTACGGTTCTGGACCCCCCGCCGACCCCTGTCTTTCCCGGTCCAGATCCGCCCCTGCTCTCCCCCCTCCACTTTCTCTCCTAAGTACTTTTGGAGGGGCAAAAAAGAATCATACGGAAAATTAGATTTTGGATGTTACTTTTTTTTATACTCCCGAGCAAAAAAAAAAAAAAAATTGCGGCATTTTGGGAATCATCGGAAACCTTCAGTGTTTCCGATGATTCCAAAAATGACGCGTTCCTTTTTGCTCGTCAGCATAGATGTAGTTTTTAGGCTGGACGACTATAGCCTCCGGGCCCTCAACTGCCCTCTTACCTCCCACCTTCACCTGCTGACTGATTTTGTTTCGGAGGTTGGGCCGTCGCCTACCCCCACCCCCAACCCCCACCCCTCACCCGTGTGGTTTGATTTTTTTTTTAAACCTGCGGTACAAAGCACCAGGTACAGCTCGTGCGCTTAAATAAGAACACAGAACAACTGGCAAGACATTGCCAAATCCTCTGAAGTGGAACTTGAAATAATAGTGGACGTGAGCGGTCCTCGGCGTACCGGTTTTAAACGCCTGCCATTAATGAAAGCGATACATTATTTTAAAGTTATATTTACTATTGATAATAACTGCATCAACAGTATTGTACAATGACAGTTGGTTGGTGTTTTGTTTGCAGTGAACTGCACGGGCACCAAGGACCCCACGCTTTGTTCCAACGCTGCTAACTCGTGTCCTGGTTACAAGAATTACTGTCCATTCAAGTGCCAGATCTGTCCATGTAAGTACAACCTCGCGAAAACTATTGCTTTATATGAAATCAAAGATATATGAACCTTAAGAGGCGCATATAAAATGTGATATTTTGTTTTTTAGTCGATACTGGTGACACGAAAGTCGGCAGTAATACCGGTACAAAAGAAGTCACCGAATGTACAATATATTGCATATTTTTCCCTTGTACGTCGTGAACTTCTGACATCAAGGAAGTAGGATAAATAGTGTTGTTTTAGTATCAATGATATTTGCTAATCGTCTATGTACTATGGATGTCACTGTTATATATCTGACAAAAGAACAAGTAGATTGTCTGTTTGTTTTTAAATTATGTCAGTTCTGAAAAATTAATATTGAATATGGTGTTGTAATTGTGATTTCTAAGCGTGTCACTTTCGAGCATACGTAGTGATGTCTTGTGATTCTCTCAGGGTTCAGTTGACCATGTGGCCGACCGCTTTTCTTTCGCATTCTTTCGCGTCTGCCGGTCGTGATAAAGGCTGCGGGAACGAAAAAAAATTCTTCACCTGAATATGAATTCGGGTATTAGGAATCTAATATACACTCCCCATAACAACAGTGCTTTCGAATACCGGCGAAATTGGCTAATATAATGGAAACATCGACGCTCTTCCATGCGCCGCAAGCATAAACATCCATTATTATACCGTACCTTCTGCTTGGCAGTGAGAAGCACATGGTCTACAGCGTTTTGATTGGTCGAGAGGCTAAGTCTGATTGACATTTCACCCATAAAATGGCTCGGTCTATTACTCTGACGCCGCATTCTTGTAGTACATGTGATTTTCTGCGCTCTTTGAGAAGGCTCTTTACGGGAAGAAAAATAAAAATACTAAGTTATTTTGCATCACCAGCTAAATATTTTTACCAAGATAAATTTGGACCCCCCGTCCCATCTCTCCCCCCCCCCCTCCTCCCCCTCCCCCCAGCGCACACCCTATACAAATTTACCATCCGGTAGCAGCAAACTGACTTCACCAGTAAACAAATTTCAGTGAACAGTCGATTAACAGATACTCTGTGTGTGTGTGTGTGTGTGTGTGTGTGACATCAACTAGAACCCACATTTGTGGACGGACAAGATTGAAACTATAGGATGTTGTCCCCAAAATAATTATCTCGAAGTGGTTCGGTTTTTTAATTTTTTTTAAAATTAAAATACACGTTGACGAGAATATGACCGTTGCACAATAACCGGTTTATCCGCATTTGAAGTTTGTCTATTGTTACTAGACATGTTGCATATAGCTAGATTAAGGGAAGTATTGAATGAGTGCGTTAGCTAGCATCATACTTCTTCAGCGTTTTGAGTGATAATTAATTTTAAAAAATTATTATCACGGTTTTTGGCTCACGTGCGAAGCAAAATGGAGTCTGTGTTCTGGACCAGGGGTCGTCCGTCCGTCATCTGTCGTCCGTCCGCCGTCGTCCGTGGTAAAAACTTTAACGTTGGCATCTTCTCGGCGACTATTCAATGATTGATTGATTGTACATTGCTTAACGTCCCGACAGCAACAAGGCTTTCTCAGGACGTGCCTGCACTGCTTGTGAAAAAAAACAACCAACTAAACAGAACATTGAATGTATGTCGCCAGCCGGTCAAACACATTAAATAAACCTAAACATGGGGCCTAAATAAAGCTAAGACCATTTAGCAACACACATCCAATATCAAGAGCTACAGGCAGTGCAGACAGTAGGGAGAGTTTAAAAAAGGCAAATACAGGTGAATGGATTGATTGATTGTACATTGCTTAACGTCCCGACAGCAACAAGGCTTTCTCAGGACGTGCCTGCACTGCTTGTGAAAAAAACCCAAAACAGAACATTGAATGTATGTCGCCAGCCGGTCAAATACGTTAAATAAACCTAACACATGGGGCCTAAATAAAGCTAAGACCATTCAGCAACACACATCCAATATCAAGAGCTACAGGCAGTGCAGACAGTAGGGAGAGTTTTAAAAAGGCAAATACAGGTGAATGGACAAAGGGTAGACAGAAACACATGCCCCAGAATAGAGAGAAAAACCCACCCTGTGGGGCTGACCAGGGTGACCCTGGGAACTAAAAAATACCTAACCCCACCCAAGTCCCCCAGGGCAGACCCGGGTGGGGTTACAGGTGAATGGACCAAGGGTAGACAGAAACACATGCCCCAGAATAGAGAGAAAACCCCACCCTGTGGGGCTGACCAGGGTGACCCTGGGAACTAAAAAATACCTAACCCCACCAAAGTCCCCCAGGGCAGACCCGGGTGGGGTTGGCGACTATTCAAGCCACTGTCTTCAAACATGGCCCAAGGATACTTTGTGGCAAGACCTTTCTAAACATACCAATTTTAATGACCTCTCACGAGGTCAAGGTCAAGGGGATAGGAAAATATATCAAAAATAGTTATATTTTGACATAATTTATTTTTTCTCAAATACTATTTACAACTTCAAACCCAAACTTGGTACAAAGATACTTGATGGTAAGACCTTTCTATGCATACTAATTTGGTTGATCCCTTTGAAAGGTCAAGGGTCACAAGAGCTTAGGAAATTGTTCAAAAATAGCCATATTTTGACAAAAGATGTTTTTTTTCTCTCAAATACTATTCACAACGTCAAACCAAACTTGCTACAGAGATACCTGATGGTAAGACCTATCTATACATAGTAATTTGGATGACCTCTCAGAAAAGGTCAAGGGTCACAAGAGGTCGACAAATGTGTATAAAAATGACAATTTTGGGATAGAATTGTAGTTATTATCAACATTTTTGAAAACTTTTAAATCAAATTTTGCTCAAAGGTAGCTGATGATCAGACCTGCCTATGTGTACTAATTGAGTCGACTCATCGCAAAGGTCACGGGGGTTTCACAGATGTGTGAAACTGATTACATTTTGAAAAAAACATGGATTTACTTATTGTCACACATGTGTGGATCGGTCATAAGGGATTTGCCTTTCTTGTTTCTTTATTATTTGGGATGATTCTTAAAACAATATTAACGAATACATCAATATTCTCATTAATATCAGCATGATTTTTCATAAACAGTATTTGCATAAACCTACAGTATGTCCCGGCTCTCGGGTACAATTAGGTCAAATAGTGACCTAAAAGTTCTAGGTGTGAAAATCAACCAGAAAATTGTTATTTTCGGCACCACGTTTTAGGAATTATTTTAAAAACAGTTAACAAGACTTAATCATTGAATCTTGTTTTACGAAAAAGGCAATCTTCTTATTAATACTTGAACGATTTAAACAGTATTTGCATAAGCGAACTACTAGAGCTCCGTCAGGAGGTTAGGCGCTATATAAACACCCTTTATTGTTATTATTATTATTATTGTTATTTTTATTGTTATTATTATTATTATTATTATTATTATAAGCTTGTTGTTTGTCTCGGCTCTCGGGCATGATTTGGTCATATTGTGACCTAAAATCAGTTGTAGGTGTGAAAATCAGTTAGAAAATTGCAATGTCTGATCCTCTAATACGTAAAAATTTAGTACAACGATGAGTGACGTGAAACATCAATTCCGTCATTGTGTACACGGCGTCGTGGGTCTAACAATGCCATGACGTGAAGCGTATAGTGACGTCATTTCACTGCTCGTGCTATTCTTCTTCAGAATAGCTCTCACAACGCCAGCCCCGGGCCACGTGTGTCCGTCTTTGTCTGTGCCAGTGTTTGTGTATCAGAGGGTGGGCTGGTTAGGGTGGAGGGAGATGGATCAGAAAGATAAGCTTCAAAAACAAAAAAGGGGGCGGGGGGGGGGGGGGAACACTCTGGGCTACGCGGTGGGTGGAGGGGGTGGGGGGGGGGGGGGCGGAAGGGCAGTAACGACACCTGTGTTACTTCTTCCTACTCACAGTTGAGCGGATCTGGCTGTGTACCGGCAGTCAAGGAGTTAAAACTTGGTATAAAGCATTTTTCTTAAATGTACACGGAGGCAGCTATAACTGAGAGCAGCCTCTGTGGTGTATTTAAACTGCGTAACCGTATGATAAAGGCCCCTGGTGCACTCATCACCGGAACTGTAAACAGCACAGACCGGGCTTTGAATGATTATGGATAACTCGTCACCTCTTACAGCAGTAGAAGTAAATTGAATCTTTACTACTACCCGTCTTAACACATTACACTCTGCGGACAAAATTACCAATATTTTGAGATATCCTTTTAGGTCTGCGTAACTGCTCTGGAGACAGATCGACTTGATCGTTCATGGGTGGTGTCCGGCGGAATAGCAATTGGCGCCTACACGCGCCAAGCTGTTCTGACACCACCCTTTAACTATCATGGTTGATCCACAACTTATCCGTAGCACGTCAGGGCTTTATTGGTTTAGAGGTGACCAACAACGCAACGATTATCCAATGCCTGTGGTTAACAGTCAGTACCGTCTAGCTGCATTCACAGCCTGCGAGTTCAAATTTAAATCAGAGCCACCGATTTGGGGAGGAGGAGGAGGGTGGATTGGGGGTGGGGGGGGGGGGATCCCTAAAATCGTGTTTAGTGCCGCGGGTTTTTTTTTTTGTTTTTGTTTTTGTTTTTGTTTTTGACTCACGTGCGAAGCAAATTGGGCCAGTGGTCGTCCGTCCGTCGTCCGTGATAAACTTTAACGCTGGCATTTTCTCGGAGACTATTCAAGCTACAGTCTTCAAACTTGGCCCAAGGATACTTTGTGGCAAGACCTTTCAAAACACATCAATTTTAGTGACATCTCACAAAGGTCAAGGTCACAGGGATCATGAAATATATATAAAAAATAGCTATTTTGGGACATAATTAATTTTTTCTCAAATACTATTCAAACCCAAACTTGGTACAAAGATACCTGATGATAAGACCTTATACGTACACTAATTTGGTTGATCCCTCGGAAAAGGCAAGGATCACAAGAGCTCAAGAAATAGGTCCAAAATAGCCATATTTTGATAAAAGATGTTTTTTTCTCAATTACTATTCACAACTTCAAATCCAAACTTGCTACAGAGATACCTGATGGTAAGATCTTTCTATGCATACTTTGGATGATCCCTCGGAAAGGTCAAGGGTCACAAGAGCTCAAGAAATAGGTACAGAATTGCCATATTTTGACAAAAGATGTGTTTTTTTTTCTCAATTACTATTCAAAGTTTCAAATCCAAACTTGGTACAGAGATACCTGATGGTAAGACCTATCTATGCATACTAATTTGGATGACCCCTCGAAAGTTCAAGGGTCACAAGAGCTCAGGAAATAGGTAAAAAATATAGCCATATTTTGATTGATTGATTGATTGTACATTGCTTAACGTCCCGACAGCATCAAGACTTTCTCAGGACGTGCCTGCACTGCTTGTGAAAAAAAAAACCTAAACAGAACATTGAATATATGTCGCCAGCCGGTCCAATACGTTAAATAATCCTAAGACATGGGGCCCAAATAAAGCTAAGACCATTTAGCAACACACATCCAATATCAAGAGCTACAGGCAGCGCAGACAGTAGGGAGAGTTTTAAAAAGGCAAATACAGGTGAATGGACCAAGGGTAGACAGAAACACATGCCCCAGAATAGAGGGGAAAACCCACCCTGTGGGGCTGACCAGGGTGACCCTGGGAACTAAAACGTAGTTAACCCCACCCAAGTCCCCCAGGGCAGACCCGGGTGGGGGAGCCATATTTTGACAAGAAATGTTTTTTTCTCAATTACTATTCATAATTTCAAACCCAAACTTGCTACAGAGATACCTGATGGTAAGATCTATCTATGCATACTAATTTGGATGACCCATCGAAAAGGGTCAAGGGTCGCAAGAGGTCGACAAATGTGTATAAAATGCCAATAATTGTAGTTATTATCAACATTTTTGCAAACTTTTCAGTCAAATTTGGCACAAAGGTAGCTGATGATAAGACCTGTCTATGTACGTATCCTAATTTAGTCGACTCATCGCAAAGGTCGATGGTCACGGGGGTTTCACAGATGTGTGAAACTGATTAAATTTGGAGAAAACATGGATTTTGTTAGTGCAGAAGCCATCCCTTTACTTATTGTCAGACATGTGTAGATCGGTCATACACGTGAGCCACTGATAAGGGCTTTGTCTTTCTTGTTTTTTTAGTTCTCGTGATTCGTGATTGCAATTTTCTTGTCCTCGTGATCCGTAAAAGAAGGGTCGTCGTCAGTAAAAACGTGAAAGCCCAAAGAAGTATTTCGTGATCCATGAAAACGTCCTGATTGTTTTAGTGAACCGTAAGAATCCGTTGCCAGACTGTACATTTTCATCAGAAACCTAATAAAACATCCTAGCTCATCCCTCCTCCCTCTCTCCAAGCACACACACAAACATCCCCCCTCCCCCCCCCCCCCCACTCTAGTCCCCCCCCCCCCCCCTCCGTTGTTAGTGTCCGGCCAGTGAAAGAGGTTATGAAAGCGGTACCTTCACTCTTCGTGGTCTCTGTCCCTCATGGGAACGTGAATGCTATTTTTCTGGATTGGAGAATTGCAAAACTATTGTCTTGAAACCGTGATGGTGCCTCCCCCCACCCTCCCTCCCCCTTCCCTCCCCCCCCCCCCCCCCCCCCTCGGTCGCCGATTTTGAAAAGAGATTTTATGTAGATTTAATTTCTGTCTGTTTCAGACGCTGAGCCTGGCTACGTTGGTAAGTGTTCACGAGTCAGAGTGTGTACCTCCCCCTTGGCCCTGGATGTGTGCGTGCTATTCTGCGTGCGTGCGTGCGTACGTGTGTGTGTGTGTGTGTGTGTGTGTGTGTGTGTGTGTGTGTGTGTGTGTGTGTGTGTGTGTGTGTGTGTGTGTGTGTGTGTGTGTGTGTGTTCTCTCGTACTAAATACCGATTGTTTTTCGTCACTATCTGACCCAATAAACAGTGTCCGTTAACGGCCGCCCGGGGCAGTTTCTAAGTCGGTTTAATCCTGAAGAAGATGGCTTCAGCATCTGCATTGCAGTAGTTTCGTTACGAACGTAATGCCATAGTAAATGCTCTATTCAACAGGTCCAATGTTTAGTAAATGTACTTTTTTCTCTACAGGTCCTGCGCCGTCAACACCATCTGCGTCGTCAACACCATCTGCGTCGTCAACACCATCTGCGTCGTCAACACCATCTGCGTCGTCAACACCATCTGCGCCGTCAACACCATCTGCGCCAGGAGCAGCTGTCCTGCATAAGGCTATCTGGCAACCCACGGTCCTCGCCCTTCTTCTGTCTCTCCTGCAGCAACGCGTGTGACAGTGTGCAAACATTAGAATACTAGAGCTGAAGTGGTCACTATAGTACAGTTTTTAGGACACTATACCCGTGTACACTGTCCGATGTTAAACTCCGTGTACCCGCAAAAATTCAGAACAACTACGCTCCTGCCTATCTCTCTAACTTACTTCATCCCTACACTCCTTCCCGCTCCCTCTGCTCCGCCTCCGACCCTCTCCGCCTCCACATCCCCCACACCAAACTCAGCACTTTCGGCCCCCGCTCCTTCTCCGTCTACGGTCCATCCACCTGGAACACTCTCCCACTCTCTCTCCGTCAGAAACACTCTCTCTCCTCCTTCCAGTCCGCTCTCAAAACTCACCTCTTTCAACAGTTCTAGCACTATAACATCACCATACTCCCCACCTCAAGTTGACTGTAGTAATGTATTAGTGATACGCGAGTCATTGTCAAAAGCGTGCGCATGTGTGCGCGAGTTGTGAGTGCGCGCTTAGAGTTATAATTATTATAAGATAAGCGCTGTAATGCACGCAGACTTGCCCCAGTCGTACGCACAGACTCTCGCACAACAGACGCATACACCGCCACTGACTCAGACGGGCGCATTCATGCGGTAAAACTCAACACACGGGCTCCCTTTCTAACGTAACTTTTATACAAGATAAACCATAAAAGAAACAGCTCACAAACTATCACAACTATATACACCACTTCTTTCCCACTACCAGCACCTTAACACCACATCCACATACACACAATATCACTGCCAGGCTAGGTATTAATCTCTCACTCTCCAACCTGTTTGGTTTCTCGCCTGGTTACGTTCAGTCCTTTCACTTCTAGGCGTGCAAGTCCCTTCTCGTACGCTCCTCGAGTCGTCCTGTCTCTCGTATCGTGGACGTCCTCGTTACTCGTACTGTATCTTCTGTGACCCAAGTGTGACCCAAGTGTCTTGGCACCGGCCGCTCACTCCCCGAGTGAAGAGATGGAGAGATGACCTCGCATTAGGTCCCTGGTGACTGACGTCTCGGCGTCCGTCGCTCCAACTTCGACAAGCACTCTGAAAACAATAAAGTCCTAAAACGTAACACTTGATAAACACACAACATATTTGATCATATGAGAAACATTACGTAACCTGGCTGATACAAATAACTCACACGTTCATTCACACACACGCACGTGCTTCATAACCCGAACTACTTTCGTAACAACCCCCATAACTCTGCCATTACCTTGAAACAGACTATAATCTAACACTCTCGCTATACGTTATTCTGTACACTGGAAAAGACTATGCTTAACCAACCACGTACTACCTTCATAGCGACTTGGCATACACCCCTCACATAGTTTAGTTATCCATCTCGGTAAATAACTGTATACGACAAACACCGGTTACCTCACTGAATTCCAAACCAACATAACTGAACCAACCCAGACAACGCTATACAACTGAATTAACTCCTACTAATGCATACTATCCTTAAAGCTGAGGTGCAATGAGAAAAACCCGCCCAGCGCGTGTTTTAAAAAGACTACAGGACCCAGCTTGGGCCCTGCCCCTAAGTGGGTCAAATCGGTTCGTAACACAGTTGACGGAGTAGGCAACTGCGTATCCCGAGCTTGCAAAACTTTGTAGTTGTGAACGAATTTTTCAACACATACCTCCAGTCCAATATAGGCTAATATAAATAAATAAAGAAGCATTGTGATGTACAACCAATACAGTAAATTGGATGTGAGAGGGAGAGAGAGAGAGAGAGAGAGAGGGGGAGAGAGAGAGAGGGGAGAGAGAGAGAGAGAGAGAGAGAGAGAGAGAGAGAGAGAGAGAGAGAGAGAGAGAGATTATAACAACAAACACAAAACGACAAATAGCCCCTCCTTCCTCACCCTTCCGATATCAAATAAAGCTTCAGGCTGTACTGTGTAACTTACGGATAGCTCGCCGGTCCATATCCAGTGTGCGTCCAGGCAAGGCACAAATGGCCTGCTCTGTCCGTCGGGTGGTCGTGTCGTCTGCTACTGTTGATATCAGTAAAAAATATCGCTGGTTTAGATCAGTGATCGCGGTGCCCACTCGCTGCAAACAGGAAGTGGCCTGTCTTTTTCACGGGAGTTTTGCCAGCACGACAAACGCAGTTGAAAACTCAGTCAACTGAGTCAGTTGCAAACCGGTTTGCCGAAGTTAGCCGAACGTTCACGAAGACAGGGCCCTCGCGGCTGGGTCCTGCAAAGTTTTTTTTTAAAACACGTGCGGGGCGGAGTTTTGTGACTGTTTCTTAGCTTTAAAGCTGAGGTGCAATGAGCAAAACCCGCCCAGCGCGTGTTTTAAAAAGACTCTACAGGACCCAGCTTGGGCCCTGCTCCTAAGCGGATCAAATCGGTTCGTAACTCAGTTGACGGAGTTGGCAACTGCGTATCCCGAGCTTGCAAAACTCTCGGGAAACGACAGGCCACATCCTGTTGCACGGAAATCATCGCGATTAGCAGATCGGACAACAGCAGACGATTCTGTGACACTTTGAAACTGACCGGCAGCCACGGATTTTTAGACGCGCTGGGGATGATGGATGATGGCAGAATGTACGGCTGTACAAGCTGTAAGTATGACTACTGACACTTTGTAGTTGCGTGAACAAATTTTTTCAACGCGTACATCCAGTCCAACATAGGCTAATATAAATAAATAAAGAAGCATTGTTATGTACAGCCAACACAGTAAATTGGATGAGAGAGAGAGAGAGAGAGAGAGAGAGAGAGAGAGAGAGAGTCGACTGTTTACATAGTTGCCAAAAGATATAAGGGAGATCAATCTTAGGTCGCCATGGGTCAAACTGATTTTTAGTAGCTGCCCTTCGTGTGGAAAAAATATTTGCTTTACAGGCCACACAGGGCAATTAGGTTACGCCCCCTTTTCACACACTGTTATCTGTTAGCCTCTTGCAGCATAAAACTATGAACGAAGAACTTTTCTGCCAAAACAAAAAATCCACGCGGAGTACATCACAGGAGAAGCTATTTCAGCAATTCTTAAAAAAATTAAGAGTTAGCATTTTTCACAACACTCAAATGCACTAAGTACCCCATGACAAAACTGTCGTCTGCAAGCCTGCATACAACCGTGCACATGCCCCAATTAGGCTCCCATGAACACACTAGGTCGACTAAAATTACCCAGATTTTGCTCTTTTTCACACCACCTGTCATGCCTTTTGTTGCTCAAAACGCCAAAAAAGGCACACAATTGAAGTTTTACACCCTAAAAAAATGGCAAAAAGGGAGGAAATTTTTTGAACTATTTCTGGCGGAAAAGTTACTACATGCACCGGAAGCAATTGCCCTGTGTGGCCTGTAGGCCACTCCAGATGAAAAGATATAATAACAAACACAAAACGACAAATAACGCCTCCTTCCTCACCCTTTCGATATCAAATAAAGCTTCAGGCTGTACTTTGTAACTTACGGATAGCTCGGCCTGGTCCATATCCAGTTTGCGTCCAGACAAGACACAAATGGCCTGCTCTGGCCGTCGGGTGGTCGAGTGTCGTCTGCTACTGTTGATATCAGTAGAAATAACGCTGATTTACATCAGTGATCGCGGTGACCACTCGCTGCACATACAGGAAGTGACCTGTCTTTTTCACGGGAGTTTTGCCAGCACGACAAACGCAGTTGAAAAGTCAGTCAACTGAGTTGCAAACCGGTTTTCCGACTTAGGGGCAAGTTAGCCAAACGTTCACGACAATGCCCTCGCTGGGTCCTGTAAAATTTTTTTAAAACGCATGCTGGGCGGAGTTTTTTGACTGTTTCTCAGCTTTAACGCAAGTAACCATCAATAATACATATATAGAAACATACCTGAATTCTAGGTTTCAGAGTCTTGGAATACGGGCTAGGGTATCTCACACACGTCTGTACACTGACATTAAAGCCCGCACTAATGTTTCTACAGCTCTGCCAGACTGAGCTCTCGCCTACCACTCACTAAAACTCCCCGTGTCGAACGTTCTTTAAAGATTCCACGTGGAGCACGAGCCGCACGGACTATCGGCACAAACAAACCGCTGACAACTACTGTACCGTATTTAACCTACTGTGTGAACACCATGCATGAGCATAGAGTTTCATCACAAGCGCATTATAAATACCGTAATTATTATTATTATTATCTGTGCGTTTCCGGTTTTGAGACGGAGAAATTTTGTTTCACAATCAAAATTGTGCCCACGGGAATAAAGGGAATAAATCTACATTTATTCGGACATCCGTGACAAATACTCCAGATCTCAACAGAAAAGCTAGCGCATGAGCATCCGCTATTCTTCTTGTGATAGCTTGACTTTCGTTTTTTCAGTGTATTAGGCAATAGATTATCATAAGCATTTTGTAGCCAGACAGTTCTGCGTGAACACTGCTGAGAAACACTGACTTGATGAGTAGTTGTGTTTGTTTGCAAACATTAATCGAAATTCAGCAAACACAATACAAATGAAAGAATACACCCTCAAATACTTCTGGAGTCTCGATGATTGTCATGAGCCCTTACGCCATGTGTGGGATAATGTGGTTTTATGCCAAATCTCCACACGGCCGGTGCGTCCGCGGCGCTGACGTTTAGCGGGCCCGCTCGCTGAAAGCGAGATTTGAATAGCCTGATATAAACTGACACCGGACAGCGTACACCGTGTCAGTACAGTTTAACACAAGACAGTGTACCTCGGGTACAGTTTAACATCGGACAGTGTACACGGATACGGTGTCCTGAAACATATACTATAGTGACCATTTCAGCGATACTAGAAGCATCCCAAAAAATATTGTATTTTTGTATGAATTGCCCCATGAAAGCCAAGCCTTCTGTAATTTCCATTGCTGGATCTTTTGTTCCCTGGGTGTGGGGTGGTTTGAAGGGGAGGCTGAAGTTCTGCCAGCGTCTAGATTTGGCCCTGAAACGTTTTGCAGGAATGTTTCACACATTTCAAACAACAACAACAACAACAAAATTTCACAGACTAGACATTAATCTAACAATATGTTATATACATGGTATGAGCAAAAGGTATTGAGAGCTGTGCCGTAAAACCGAAACCATTGATGTAATTCATTTTGTAAGTGTACTATCCTCCACTGTTTACGTGAAATTTCAACTGCTCTAGGCAAGATTAAGAGGTGATATAATATTTTGATGAAGGGTTAGAGTTATGAATTGACCGTCCGGCAGCTTCTGCTAGGTCTCTGGAGGCTTGAAAACCACCATCCTGTCAGCCTCTCTTTCAGTTTAGGAAACAAGCACAACCTGCACTGGTCGAGGCAAGTACTGTCCGGTGGTTGAGGAAAAACACGAATAGTTTGCGCTTTGTGTAGGACACAGTGACCTTGGCTTTGTTGTCAATGACATTTTCAAGAAAAAACAAGGTGTACTGGCCACTGAGAGTTGGCCGCTGCTCATCCCTTTTGCATGACATTTTGCATTGATTGCGCGCTCCACTAATAAAATATAAACAATGACATAGCCCTCTAAAGAATAGGGAAAATGTTGACGTCAGTTCTGGAAATCTGACAAAAGTGCGGCTAGTCTCTTCTCAACAGAGGTCACACACCCCTTATTGGACTGTTTGTTGGGGATACCCTTTACAGGACAAGCAAGCATCGTCTTCAGTGATGACATCACACGATCGTTTGGGGCCACCTATTCTACACGTTTTGAGTACTAGTTGCCGTCTGAACGATCAACTTTCTATTGCATTTGAGCCTCTGTCAAGAAACAGGGCATCTTTATTACAGATATTTTTGGAGGTCAAGATAATCGCGTATTATCCTTTCAGCTGTTCAACAACAAAAAATATCTGGAGTTAAAGATCAGTGGTTCTCAAAATAAGATATCAATGTATAGAGTAAAATTTGATTGTTCCCGGATACAATTTTACAGTTGGACCAGTACTTGTCTTCAACGTCCTCTCTTTCAGAGTTGTATTGCACATTCCACTTACAGTCAGTGCCAGACAATATGGAAGTACTACATTAAAAAATGAAATTTGTTTGAACGTTGAAAGGACTGTCTCAGAGTTTCACTCTTTTAAAAATGTAGAAATAAATGTCAGCATTATAGTTCACGTTTTCAAGCACAGTCGATACAGCGTCACATGGCTGAACACACCAGCCCCCTATTGTGCATAAATAAAGGGCAAAGGCTGATATTTGTTTTCATACTAATATTATTTATGTGACTTAAGAATACTGACGAACCAAAGAAATGCAACATTTTTGGAATCATGGGAAACACTGAAATGTTTCCGATGATTTCAAAAATTTCGCATTTCTTTTGTTCGTCAGTATAGTTTATAAATGACATTTCAGCTATCATAACCTATTGATCATACCTTGCAGTTGTACTACGTGTTTCGATAACAAAGCACCAATAAAGATGATGCCAGGCCCCTGTGTCTGTGTTTTGTTTCCCATCAAACTGAAACAGCATGAGGATTTCATCCCAAAGTCTACCGTATTGTTTTGAGCTCACATTCGTTTTCCGAGTATATTTTCCGACTTTTTGTTTTGGGAGCATTCACACTCAAATCAGTCCGCAAGGGCGCACATCCAGCCAAAATACATGGGCGCCTGTGCACAAAACGGGACTGACAGGGTGGACAGAGTTCAACGTCATGACTTTACAATGACTGATATTTTACGTCTGTAAAACTAACTTTTGATTAACGATCCATTCTAGAAACAAGATGGGATGATACAGCAGCCCAAAAGTTGTTCATATTTTATCCTTTCGATCCATGACTCTCCACTCTACCCCACCCTACCCTCTGATCCACATAGACTGGAGCACACAAACACAGACGAACACACGGCGCTTCGCGACAGTTGTATGTTTTGTGGGCGTAGCGGCAGCCATTCTGATGAAGTAAAAACGGGCGAGCACCCATATTACGTCACTATAAGCTTCACGTCATGGCGTCGTTAGTCCAACGACGCCGTATATGCAGCAACGAAATCGATGTTTCACGTCACTCATTAGTCGTAGTACTAAAATAGTACGTAGCCTACGACGTAGGCTTGAGCTTTTATGTCATGATTTGACCTAATCATACACGAGAACCGTGACAAACATGGCATATGTAGGCCTAAATACTGTTTAATTAACTTTATTCGGGTATTAATGAGACGATGCCTTTTTTTTCGTAAAAAAAAATGCGATTTTTATTTAAATGCTAAGAAAATAAATTTCGAAAAAAATCTGGTGCCGAAAATCTAAATTTGACCTGATCATACGAGAGGGCCGGGACAAACAGCAGACCTATGTAAAATAATAGTTTATGAAAAATCATTCCGGGATTAATGAGAAGATTGCTTAAACGTTTAAAAATAGCCCCGCCCCCCACCCACCCACCCACCCCCCCCCCCACCCACCCCCCTCCATGAAAACAACAAAATAAAACTGGTTCCCAAAATTGCAAACGCATTATAATTTAAATTTAAAATCTCCAAGAGGTACGAAACTGTTTAACAAACTAATTTATGTATTCCTCCGGCCTAGCAGTGAAGGGGTTAATGATATACGCATGATTATTAGGGTTTCATAAAGACTACTTGAACAAGAAAGGCAAAGCCAATATGGCTCACGCGTATGACCTATTTACATATGTGCGACCTTTGTGACAATACGGGCCGGCTTCTGCACCAGCAAAATCCATGTTTTCTCAATATGTAAGCATTTTTCACACATCTGTCAAACCCCCATGACCCTTGACCTTTGCGATGAGTCGACTAAATTAGTATGCATAGTAAAGGCTTATCATCATCTACCTTTGTGCCAAATCTGATTGAAAAATTTGCAAAAATGTTGATAATACCTATAATTTTATCAAAAAATTGGCATTTTACACACATTTGCCGGCCTCTTTTAACCCTTGACTTGAGGGATCACCCAAACTAGTATGCATAGATAGGTCTTACCATCAGGTATCTCTGTAGCAAGTTTGGGTTTGAAGTTGTGAATAGTATTTGAGAAAAACAAAACATCTTTTGTCAAAATATGACTATTTTGGACCTATTATCTGAGCTCTCGTGATCCTTGACCTTTCCGAGGGATCAACCAAATTAGTATGCATAGAAAGGTCTTCCCATCAGGTATCTCTGTAGCAAGTTTGGGTTTGAAGTTGTGAATAGAAAAAAATATCTTTTGTCAAAAATTGCTACTTTGGATCTATTTCCTGAGCTCTTTGGACCTATTTCCTGAGCTCTTGTGACCCTTGACCTGTATAAGGGATCAACCACTAGAATTGGAGCGGATTCGTTGTGTTTGTGGTAGGTTGTTTTCGTCGTTAGACCGGGGGGGGGGGGGGGGGGGGGGGACCGCCATTTTTGAACACGTTATACTTTTATCTCCGCCGCAGATTTGTCTTTGTAAAAGTATCAGCTGGTGGTGCAGAATTATTTAGTATTTTTCTTTTTCTTCTCGCAAAGAGCCTCCTCAAGGAGTACAGTGTTTTCATGTGTACTGTAAGAATGAAGCGTCAAAGGAATTATGAACAAGAATATGACGTCATTTTGCTGTCGAGTGATGCAAATGTTTTCTTGTTACCATCATTATATGCTAATGACGTGGAATCTATTTATCCACCCCGGCCAAATTCTTCACTTTCTTGTGGAGAATATGGCGGGAGGTCTGAAATCTTTCACGTCAGCAGTAGCTGACAGTGTCTTGCGCATTTAATAAAACCTTCTACATAAGTTTGTGGTGGCATAGGAGCTCAGGGTAGTTCCTTCCTTTCTTTTTGTCTACCGTATTGAAAACATAGGCGGGCACACATCAGACTCGGACAGTAATGTAAGATGATAATTACGTCATGCCTAGCTACGCCGAACCGCGCGGCTGTTGAACGTACATTTGGCGGGAAACCCCCTGTTTGTGTGTGTGTGTGTGTGTGTGTGTGTGTGTGTGTGTGTGTGTGTGTGTGTGTGTGTGTGTATGTGTGTGTGTGTGTGTGTGTGTGTGTGTGTGGACACGAGTTTCTCAACTCACGCTTGTGTCTGTGTACGTACAGGTCTGAAAATTTAGGAAATACTTCCTTCAAGATGTATCTCCGCGGAGTAGTTTTCAGCATTTTTAGATTGGAATACTCATTAAAAAGAAAAATTTGCGTGTATACAAAGTTGGTTGACCCGCATTTGAGTCCGTAATTTGTGTTATATTCATTTAAAATTTTCAATACAGCTAGCTTCGAGAATATATTGGACGAGTTCGTTAACCAGCTTTGTATCTATTCAATGTTTTTGTAAAAAATTCATCCCAGAAAAAATGTCGACATGAAGAATTCTCGACTTCAAACAGTGACGATGACGTAAAAGCGCTAGCTACATTATACAATGTTGCTGTTGTTATACATTGTTGCTGAACTGACGCAAAGCACCAGACACATCTTTGTTATACATGAATTGACACAAAGAAAATCTCTCTCTCTCTCAGCAACGTCAAGTTTGAAAACTGGTCCTGTTACTAATAACTTTTACCGTTGGAAAATTAAGGTTCATTGTCATTGTCTGACAGTTTGATTTAAAAAGAACGCCGATAGAAAGTCGCTTGACCCACATTTGAGTCCGTAATTTTCGTTTTATTCCCACTTGGAAGTATTGATAGCTAGCTTTGAAATAGACATTGGATGAGTTGGTAATCCAGCGTTGTCAGTACCTCTCCATCTTTTTTTAAAATAAAAAAATTAATTCATTTTTGCAATTTTTGGATCCAATACATACTCCCATCAAACAGTCAGCCCCGGCAGAGGCCGTGCGGAAGAAAACAGTCGGCCCTAATAAAAGATGCTGCGTGCCTTTCGGATGAGTGACGTCAAACATCAAACTGTGTAGTACACAGCGTCGTGAGACTAGCGATGCAATGACGTTAAGCTTATAGTGACGACATTTTGCTGCTCGTGCTATTATTCTTCAGAATTCCTGTCGCTACAAGAACCCACAGAGCCGCGTACTAATAGCGGGAAGCGCCGTGTGTCCGTCCTTATTTGTGTGCGCCGGCATGTGTGTTGATTAGAAACTGGCTTAGAGAGGAGGGAAATGGATCAGAAGGATAAGATTAAAAATATGAACAACTCTGAATGTTCCTAAAAGAAAAACGCATGTGAGCTCCAAACAATATGGTAGACTTTGGGATGAAATCCTCATCTTGTTTAATAATTTCTCAGTGTCGTTTAGCACCGCGCCACTCCTCCTATACGTCAGTTTTTAAGTCCCTTCTATTTATATAAGGAACTTTTTAGGACGGGTCGCGGTGGGGCGAATTTAATAGCATATCCATTAAGTCAAAGGCGGGCAGGCAACCTCTAACAATTGAAGTAACAAGATAAAAATTACGTCATGTCTAGTTAGCTAACCTCGCTGCTGAACGTACAGTTAGAGCGAAGCGCCGTATGTGCGTATGTATGTATATGCGTATGTATGTATGTGTGTGCGTATGTATATAAACAAGAGAATCTCCAATATTTCTGTACACACAAGCTTGAAACTTGGCGAAATACTTTCTTAAGTGGGTGGCTAAGAGGGCCTCCGAGCATATTGTAATTGAATGTTTATAGGAAGTCGGTTGACCCAGATTAGAGTCCGTAGTTTTTCAGTGTCAATTTATTTGAACTCATTTGCATATAGCTAGTTTGGAGAAAGACATTGGATAAGTTCGTTAGTCAGCTTTGTATCCTTTCAACTTCTTTAGTAAAAATTAATTCTTTTCAGAAAAGAATTAAAACACTAAAAAAAACTTTACTTCTAGAGAAAGTCAGACAGCAGCGGTGACGTAAAAGAGGCAACTCCGTCACCATGCAGACACTGACGTGAGACGTGACATAATACTCTAAATTTTTAATATGACGTCATTCTCTCGCGCGCGGCTCTCTCTCTCTCTCTCGATCACACAAACATTCTCGCATCTCCATGAGAAATAGATTCTCATGCGTCCTCCAGGCGCATGAGGATCTATGGATCTTGGAGATGTTTGGAGCGCGCGCGCACGCACGCACTAATACGTACACACACATCGACGTGCTTTCAGAAGAGCATGCTGGTGACCAGTGTACTAACTTAGTATGTCATGTAGCTAGGTAAAGTCAACCTGCTTTCACACAAATTATAGCAAGACTAAAATTGTACCGTGAAGTTCTAGTTTTGTCACCATTTTCTCAAGCCTATGAAGCGAAAGTGAAACTCATATCACGTAAAATATAAAATTACGTAAAAACTAAAACTTACGTCATGACATTTGACAAATCAATGACGTGTATGTCCTGCGCCCCTTATAGAACTCACCGACGCATTGGCAGATCTGCGAGACTTTTTCAATAGGAGATAATTCAACGTCAGAATCAGGTCAAAGACAAAAGGTAGAGACCATTGACAGCGAGGACAGCTCTCATATAGAAGGGACTTCATTGTGGGTTATGGTTCATCCCATCTTGTTAACATTGCAGGGACTCCAAGCATCGTTCCTTGGCATGCGCTTGATCTACGAGCTACTGCCACAGTATTCACAAGAGGCCATTACACACACAAACACACACGTACTATGCCTAGGGTAAACAACAGACAATCTGATGTATTTGAAAACGCATGCACGAGCTCTTTTCCATTTGCACGCGCGTTACTATTCTTAGACTGAGGATCCGCACATGACCGGTCCCATGATTTCAGCAGAAGTGTTTTTCCACCGCAAATTCACTTACAAAACCAAGATGCTGTCCGGTCCCGGGTGGGTCGATTCGAAGACAAGAGTGTCAAACGGTGACGCTGTGCTTCAAAATTGCGACGTACTTTCAGGTAGCAGAACAGCTTTGGACACAGTGCAGCATTAACATTAGGCCTTATTTTCTTCCTTTTTTGTCAGAGGCGAGGTATTCGTGCGCCACGACTCCTACAAGTTTTTGCCATAGCAAGGACTCCAAGCGCTGTTCCTTGGTATGCGCTTTGTATTTTTATTTTTCTTCCCGTAAAGAGCCTTCTCAAGGAGTACAGTGTTTTCCCAGAATCATATACTGCAAGAATGAGACGTCAAAAGTGAAATGATGAACAAGAATATGACGTCATCTTGCTGTCCAGTGATGTAAATGTTTGTTATTACCACCAGTACATACTAATGATGTGAAATCTATTTATCCCAAATTCTTCAATTTCTTGTGAACAAAATGGCGCGAGGTCTGAAATATCTCACATCGCACTCAGTAGAGCTCCAATGGATTGTGCCGGCGGCACTAATTGATTAGAACCTTCTACATGAGTTTATGGTGGAAAAGGAGCTCTAGGTAGGTTGCTTTCCTGATTCCCTCCTTTTTTTTTATTCTTTTTTAAAAAATATTTCTGTCGCTCAGCGCTGCGCCACGACTCCAGTACACGTGTTTAACATAACAGTGACTCCAAACGCTGTTCAGTCCTTGGTATGCGCTTGGTCTATGAGCTACTTCCGGGGCCGACTGTTTCCTTCCACACAGCCTCTTCCGCAGGGCTGACTTTGATGGGAGAATAACGTGGCGAAATGTTAAAGAGGTACAGAGCTGGCTAATGAACTCATTCAATGTCTTTCTCCAAACTAGCTATATCCAAAATTTAAAGTGCATATAATCAAAAATTACGGACACTAATGTGGGTCAACCTACTTCATTTCAATAAACGGTCATTTAACTCTTCATTGAGACATCTAATTTCAATATTCTCGAAAGAGCTTCTTTCTATACACCCCTTGCATGAAGCATTTCTTTTATTTTCAAGCTTGTACGTATGCAAACGTCGGAGATTTTCGTGTCATGTTTACACGGCTCTCTCTCTCTCACACACACACACACCACAAGGCGCTTCGCGCCAAAAGTAACAGCAAGGTTAGAATAGCTAGACGTGACGTTATTTTGATCTTGTTACTTCTATCTTTGCCACCGAATCTCAGACCCGCCCGCCTGTTATGTCCTTTGCAAGCTACTGAACTACCTCCGACCAGCCCCAGCTCTACTACCGTATTTTCAATACGGTAGACAAAAACTGTCCCCTGACTGGCATTTTTTTTCCGGCAATATGTTCACTCCAAATTAACCAGGCACAATACATTTGTGAGAGCTTTTTGAAAAACAAAAGAATATTCCCATTTCTGTCTGAATTAAATGCATACCGTGTATAGTGCCTTAAACCAATACTGATGCGTAGTTTTTCATGGGGGGCGGGGGGGGGGGGGGGCGGGAGGGGGGATATAAGAGTTATACCACTGTACAAAATTATTATCTAAAAAACAATTACACTGACTGACACAAAACCTGTGTTAATTATTGATGTGATGTGTTGTATGCAGCGAGGGAAATGAGCTTACTTGCAATTGCCATTCTTCCTGTGCCCAGTGTGCAAGGGCCATCTGGGCGCTCGCCAACGGCGGCCGACGTCCGCCCTATGGCCTTTTGCGCATTGTTTGTGCACTGAGTCCTGACCTATATTTGTACTGATTGTTCGAAGGAATAACGGAAGTCAGTTTTATGAGAATAATCGTGCTCATGATTGGTTGTTTGGTTGGTTGTACAATGCTTAGCGATGCTGAAGGTCATCTTGAACAGACTGAAACCTCAAGCAGAAGAAATTATCGCTGAAGAGCAGGCTGGGTTTAGGAGCAGTTAGTTAGTTATTTGGGTTTAACGCCGAGCAGGCGACTAAGGCCATCTCACGGGGTTAGGAGCAATAGAAGTACGACAGAACAAATATTCAACCTAAGGGTTCTGTGTGAAAAGTACTTGCAACACCAACAAGACATCTACCATGTGTTCATAGACTTCAAAAAGGCCTTCGATAGAGTATGACATGAGGCATTGGGGGGCGACAATGAAGAAATACAACATGGGCCAGAAGCTGACCAACACCATCAAGCTGCTCTATGCCAAAGCCACCAGTGCAGTACTTGTCCAGAGATCTGTGGGTTTGTTAGTTATTTGGGTTTAACGCCGAGCAGGCCAACTAAGGCCATCTCACGGCGGGATGGGTAAAAATCTGGTCAGCCAGACTAAAAAAATTGATTGATTGATTGATTGATTGTACATTGCTTAACGTCCTGACAGTTACAAGACTTTCTCAGGACGTGCCTGCACTGCTTGTGAAAAAACAACAACAACAGAATATTGAATGTATGTCGCCAGCCGTCCAATACGTTAAATAAACCTACATGGGGCCTAAATAAAGCCAAGACCATTTAGCAACACACATCCAACATCAAGAGCTACAGGCAGCACAGACAGTAGGGAGAGTTTAAAAAAGGAAAATACAGGTGAATGGACCAAGGGTAGGCAGAAACACATGCCCCAGAATAGAGAGGAAAACCCACCCTGTGGGGCTGACCAGGGTGACCCTGGGAACTAAAAAGTAGTTAACCCCACCCAAGTCCCCCAGGGCAGACCCGGGTGGGGGTCAGGCTAAAAGAAAGGTCTTAAGACATGATGTAAATATACCTTAAAAATATATCAGGCTAAACTGTCGCACAGGTCTTTAAAGAAAACGTCGACAGACTCTCAAAAAGGTCAAAATAATAGAAACATCATAGTCTATAAATGCTCAAATCTTATTAAAAATATGGCACTCTCCCAGAAAACTGAAGATCTTGTCCGGGGGCACATCCCGGAACAAAACCTTCAAGGAGTCTGCTGTGGAAATGTTTATACCTTGTGCCGATTAGATCAGCACAAGACAGCAAAAAGTATTGAACAGAGTACTTCTCGTCGCAGGCATAACACCATGGACGCTCCTCCTGTTTTAATAAATAAGTGTGCGTAACATACGTGTGCCCGATGTGCAGCCGAGCAAGGACAGTCTCCTCACGGCGGCTGCTGCAGCGATAAGATAGACCGTCAGACAACTTAGGAAGGGCTTCATGCAGCTTGTTCGCTTCCTCTTTGTCCCACTCGGACTGCCACTCACGGGCTATGTACGCACTAACCACATGTCTAAAATCACTATAAACAGTCTGTGTGTCAGGGACAGGGTCGTTGCGGGCATCGTTGGCAGCAGAATCTGCGATCCTGTTGCCTTCGATGCCCACATGCCCTGGGACCCAAATAAAAATGATGTCATATTCCTTCATCAAGTCGCCCCACCCGGGTCTGCCCTGGGGGACTTGGGTGGGGTTAGGTATTTTTTAGTTCCCAGGGTCACCCTGGTCAGCCCCACAGGGTGGGTTTTTCTCTCTATTCTGGGGCATGTGTTTCTGTCTACCCTTTGTCCATTCACCTGTATTTGCCTTTTTAAAACTCTCCCTACTGTCTGCACTGCCTGTAGCTCTTGATATTGGATGTGTGTTGCTAAATGGTCTTAGCTTTATTTATGCCCCATGTTGTAGGTTTATTTAATGTATTTGACCGGCTGGCGACATACATTCAATTTTCTGTTTAGTTTTTTTTCACAAGCAATGCAGGCACGTCCTGAGAAAGCCTTGTTGCTGTCGGGACGTTAAGCAATGTACAATCAATCAATCAATCCTTCATCAAGTCTGCGTAGAGCCCTCTGATCTGCACCAGCAGTGGGTGGTCATTTCCCGTGCCCTGAAGGGCCTGCAGGGCAGAAAGAGAGTCAGACAGAATCAGGAAGTTCCTTTCTCTAGATCGATAAGCATGCTTGAGTGCCAGCAGAACCGCCTGCAGTTCTGCACAAAATACAGATGAGTGGTCTGGGAGGCGGTGCATAAATGGGCGTCTAGGATGGCGAGAGGACACTGCGGCTGCAGCCACTCTCCCATCCTCAGACTTTGACCCATCCGTATAGATAAGACAATAGCCAGGAAAAATTGAAAGGAGTTCATTGAGGCTCTGTTGGTATATGGCTGGTGCAGTAGAGTCTTTCTTGTGGGCAGTCAAGTCCAGCAAGATGTCAGGAACTGGTAAGAGCCAGGGTGGAGTGATGTGTTGCAGGGATTCCGAAACTCTGTCCAGGTCCAATCCGGCCGCCTGCAGATGAGGTCGGACACGGAAAAAAAGTAGACGGACAGCTCCCGGATGGGTATCGTAAATCTCTGCAAACGATGGTTTAAAAACACAATCATAGGCAGGATTGTCTGGATGGGCCTTCAGTTTCAGAACGTAGCTGAGCATGAGGCGGATGCGGCGGAGCTTGAGAGAAGGCTCCCCTGCCTCGGCATACAGACTAGGTACTGGAGAGGTCCTGAAGGCCCCAAGACATATCCGCAGACCTTGATGGTGAATTGTGTTCAGACGCTCTAGCACAGACTTGGAAGATGAGCCATACACCACAGAGCCATAATCCACTGAGTTTGGACCGAACAAGGGCCCGGTACAGTCGAAGTAAGACAGTACGGTCCGCACCCCAGTCTGTACGAACAACGACACGAAGAACGTCGAGAACCTTCTAACATCAGGTTCTGAGGTTATTAATATGGTTGCGGAAGGTAAGTCTTTTGTCAAACTGAGATGACCCGGCCCAGAAACTTTGCCTCCTCGGCCACCTTAATTGGCACTCCAGCAATGCTCAGGCTAGGTTCTGGAAAAAAAAAATTCGTCTAGTTAGTAAAATGCACACAGACTGTCTTGGAGGGCGAGAACTTGAATCCATTGAGAGACACCCACCGCTGGAGTGTAGGAAAAAACGGTGCTCACATCGCACACACGCAGGTTTCAGGATTTACCCGGTCTGGCCGTGTACACAAAACTGGTTGACGTTTGGTCTTGATTTTGTCATTTATTTTCGTTTGTGTATTTCGAGTAAGTTTTTGCTTTATTTGCCAGGCACTACTCTCGTCAGCGGACCAAGCCTGACCACTTTTAAGTGTGGATTTTTGTTTCATTGCGTTGAAAGTTGATGATCTTGTTCACTCTATTAGAGTGTTGGTTGCCATTTCGGCTTTCATTTTGCAGTCTTGTTGGCTTGATGTCCGGCAGGCTGGTGGTCTGTTTGGTCACACGTTCAATGCGTGTATTGTAGAGTCCGACTGCGCTCGATGCTGGCTCGGCTTGTAGTGAGACTGGGAGGCTCGCGTCCGGTGTCGGTCCCCGCATTCCTCTGTGTGGCTGTGTGCCAGCCGCGTGGCCGGCCCGATGATGACTCATGGTGGAGAGAAGCGTGGTCAGTTGGGTGGCGTCTGCTGTCTTTCGCTGTATCGTTTTCTTATTTGGAGCTGGTTCTTGATTCAAATTCCGGGGGCTGTCCATAACATTCCTTTGCGATTTATATCGCGATGGTCAAGGTTTTTGTCGATTAATCGTGTAGTGCCGGGTAGGAGTACAGCGTGATAGCTGTCTGTATGCTGTTGCCGCGACGGGTAGGCCTTCTGCGTCTTAAGACGTGTAGTGTTGGCGTCGCCGTAGGTTGGTCGAACTAACTGAGCGTACGCGGAGCTTTATTTGCCGTTTGCTTTTTGCTCACTTAGATTCGGTCAGGTGTGTTGGTTGACGGTAAACTAGCGAGCAACATTCACACTATATTTTTTTCGCGTGTATGTTTAGCTCCCTGTTTTCACAAATGGAGGCCGCCTCTTTCACCTTGCTGTCGGCTGATGCTGGTTGGGAGTGTAGTGCCGGGTGGGAGTCCAACGTGATAGCTGTCTCAGTGTCTGCTGTACGTTGCTGACGTGTAGTGTTGGCGTGGAGCTGTAGGTTGGTCGCGGGCCTAAATGAGCGTACGCGGAGCTTTATTTGCCGTTTGCTTTTTGCTCACTTAGATACGGTCCAGTGTGTTGGTTGACGGAAAACTAGCGAGCAACATTAACACTATATTTTTTCGTGTGAATGTTTAGCTCCCCGGTTTTCAATGACATGGAGGCCGCCTCTTTCACTTTGCTGTCCGCTGATGCTGGTTGAGAATGTAGTGCCGGGTGGGGGTCCAGCGTGCTAGCTGTCTGTCTGCTGTACGTTGCTGACGTGTAGTGTTGGCGTGGAGCTGTAGGTTGGTCGAACTAAGTGAACGTGCGCGGAGCTTTATTTTGCCATTTTGCTTTTTGTTCACTTAGATTCGGTCGAGTGTGTTGGTCAACGTCAAAACTAGCGAGCAACAACCACACTTTATTTTTCGTGTGTATGTTTAGCTCGTGTTTTCAGCGGGGGAAGGAGGGGGTTTACCCGGGTCTATAGTTTAGCCTGAGCAGTGCTCTAAGTGTACTAGACCGGCCCATGATTTTTGGGAGTCAGAGATGTAAATTCTCTGGAGGATTTGTAGCCCTGAAAAGGGCTTAGGTGAGGAGATTTCTGGTCCAGTTATTTTCGCCTTTTGCCTAGCAGAGTTGGCCGTGTGTGCTCCTTCGCCTTACGATCCGCTCGGTCGACGAATTTTTTAATCGCTTCTGCTTCGTCTTCCAACGCTTTTTGCAACCCTGCGTTGTACCTTGCGTTTCAGCTCAGAGGCTGAGTTCGGCTGCTGCATTGTGGCGTCCCAGGTCTCGCCGGCGATTTCTCTGCAATGTTGCGTTCTATGAAGCTGATTAGAGACTCTCGGGCTTCGGTCTTTATCTCGTTCATTTGTTGGTGTAGTCGTTGTTGGTCCTCGTCTGCTACCTTGCGATGGCCTCTGAATTTGGGCCGCGCCGTGAAGGTAATAGTGAAGGCGGGGAAAGCATAGCTGAGATTTGCATTATCTCGCGGCTTGCACAGGCTGAAGGCCTAGTTGGAGTGTGATCCAACTCACTTTCCCTGTTTTCGATAATGGATGCCGCCTCCTTCACCTTGCTGTCCGCTGCTGCCGTTGCGCTGGCTACCGCTTCTTGTTGAATGCTTTTCGGTTTTAACTTGTCAAGGTCTGGCATCATTTCCGCCATGCATTCTCGTTGTTGACTGCCGTTTCTCTGGGGCGGCTGGTACGATGAACGTTGTGTTGTTCAGGCTCATCTTGCTGAATCTTTTCTGGATCTGTTGTTCCATACTGTGTCCTGCGGCGCTGCCGATCGGTATTTATACGGTTGGTTGCGTAATGGTAGGCTCTTTCGGCCGAGGTACCATCAACTATTATGATTGGCTGGGATTGGTTTCTTCTTTGTTTTGTGTGTCGTTCTGCGCGGGGCAGCGCGCGTGGTCATGGTTTTTGTTGATTAATCGTGTAGGGGGTAGAAGTGCAGCGTGATAGCTGTCTGTATGCTGTATGTTGCTGCGACGGGTTGGCAATCTGCGCCGTAAGACGTGTAGAGTTGGCGTGGAGCTGTAGGTTGGTCGAACTAAATGAGCGTACGCGGAGCTTTATTTGCCGTTTGCTTACTTAGATTCGGTCGAGCGTGTTGGTTGACGGTAGACTAGCGAGCAACATTCACTATATTTTTGTGTGTAGTGTACGTTTAGCTCCCTGTTTTCAATGATGGTGGAGGTCGCCTCTTTCACCTTGCTGTCCGCTGCGGATGTTGGTTGAGAGTGTAGTGCCCGGGGGGGGGGGGGGGGGGGGGGAGTCCAGCGTGATAGCTGTCTGTCTGCTGTACGTTGCTGACGTGTAGTGTTGGCGTGGAGCTGTAGGGCCGGGTTGGTCGAACTACCTGAGCGTACGCGGAGCTTTATTTGCCGTTTGCTTTTTGCTCACTTAGATACGGTCGAGTGTGACGGTGAACTAACGAGCAACATTCACACTATATTTTTCGTGTGTATGTTTAGCTCCCTGTTTTCAATGATGGAGGTCGCCTCTTTCACCTTGCTGTCCGCTGATGTTTGTTGAAAGTGTAGTGCCGGGTGGGAGTACAGCGTACTGAACCTGTAGGTTGGTCGAACTAAATGAGCGTACGCAGAGCTTTATTTGCTGTTTGCTCACTTAGCTACGGTCGAGTGTGTTGGTTGACGGTAAACTAGCGAGCAACATTCACACTATATTTTTTCGTGTGTATGTTTAGCTCCCTGTTTTCAATGATGGAGGCCGCCTCAGTCTTTCATCTTGCTGTCCGCTGATGCTGGTTGGGAGTGTAGTGCCGGGTGGGAGTCCAGCGTGATACTGTCTGCTGTACGTTGCTGCGGTGAGCTGGCTCTGTTTCTGCCGATTCAAAAGGCTGTATAGCGCTCCTGATGTGGGGGTTTGGCGTCTGCTGTCTTTCGCTGTATCGTTTTCTTATCTGGATCAACGCACAGCTGCAAGCGCCTCTCAAGGGACGCGAGTCCTCGACCACGTGCGCACAAAGCAAAAGAGTCGTCAACAAACAAAGAGCATTCAGAATCATCCTTGACGGTCTTTACAATGTTATTAATTTTAATACTAAATAAAACAGGAGATAGAATGCTGCTCTGCGGGACACCCATCTCCTGTTCAAAGGAGTCGGAGAGGGTGCAGCCAACACGGACATGGAACGACCGGTTAGTCAAAAAATTATGAATAAAAACGGGCAGGTGCCCTTTAAAACCTATGTCCAACAAGTCAGACATTATTCCATACTTCCAGGTAGTGTCATATGCCTTCTCAAGATCAGTCGAAGAAAATTGCATAGACATGCTGCTTGTTGACAAAAGCATCTCGAATAAATGATTCAAAGCTGACTAGTTGTACTACGGAAGCGCCGGAAACCGCACTGGAGAGATCTGTGGGGGAATGGTTTTAGATAACAGTTGGTGTGCGTCAAGGACGTCTCTTGTCACCCACGCTTTTCAACATCTACTTAAGAGTGCATCATGTATGACGCCCTGGAGCATCACTGCGGCACAGTCAGCATTGGAGGGTGCAACATCACCAATCTCCGCTTTGCAGATGACATCGATGGGCTGGCTGGCAGTGAGGATGAGCTTGCCACCTTAGTGAAGACCCTTGATGAAACCTCTTCCAGATTTGGCATGGAGATAAGTGCAGCAAAGACCAAGCTGATGACAAGTCGTGACAAACAAATCTCGACAAAGATCCAAGTCAGTGGACTGGAGATGGTGAGTCAGTTCAAGTATCTAGGCTCTGTCATCAGTGAGGAAGGATCAAGAGCTGAAATTTTGTCCAGAGCAGCACAAACACCTGCAACCATGTCAAAGCTAATACCTATTTGGAGAGACAAAAATATCTGTCTTAAAACAAAAATCTGACTTCTGAAAGCACTAGTCCTCTCAATCTTCTCATATGCATGTGAGACATGGACATTAACAGCTGAACTGCAGAGAAGAATCCAGGCACTTGAAATGAGATGCTACAGAACCATCCTTGGCATTGCTTACAAAGAACACATCACCAACAAAGCAGTGCGTAGTACCATCAGACGTGAAGCTGGCAAATGTGGAGACCTCCTCACCACCGTCAAAAAGAGAAAGATGAAATGGTATGGCCATGTCACTCGAGCCAACAACCTCTCCACAACAATCGTGCAGGGCAGTGTTAGGGGTGGCAGGAAACGAGGCAGACAGAGAAAAATGTGGGCGGACAACATCACTGAGTGGACTGGGAAAAGTTTTGCTGAGACGCAAAGCCTGGCACGTGACCGAGATAAGTAGAGGGAGCTGGTCAAACGTTCAGCAGTTCAGCGACTCGATGACCACACTAGGTCAGGGGACTGATGATGATGATCATAATGACATTGCTTAAAGTCCCGACAGCAACAAGACTTTCTGGACGTGCCTGCGCTGCTTGTGTAAAAAAAAAAAAAAACACCAAAAAAACAAAACAAAACAAGATTAACACCCAAACAGAATATTGAATGTATGTCGCCAGCCAGTATAATGATGTGCTAAATAAACCTAAGACGTGCTAGGGACGCTAGCTGCACCTTCATACTCATTTATCGTATCCTAGTTCACAAAAACAAAAGAGCAGAAAATTGTTACAATTACAAAATATGTACAGGGGAAAAAATCTTGGCTTGACTTCGCGAACGAAGATTTTATAGGAGTTGCCCTCGACGTCTGCAGGCTTGTTCGTGGCTGCGGAGGCCAATCCGGGACAGGCAGGTTCGACCGCAGTGGCTGCAGGGGGAGGTATGGCCAGGGTTCTGAGTTGCGGCATCTCTGTTTTTTCTCCTGAGCCGCTTGTCCTTAAGGCTAGCTCTGCGAGAGTCCTCAAAGGAGACAGCTGCCTTGTAAATGGTGGAGCGCCAGGTGTCACGGTCCACAGCAAGCGAAGACCACTGGTGGGAAAAAATACAATAATTGCAAACACACTATCTCTTAGCTGCAGCACACCATTTAGCAACAGACATGTATCCAAAATCAAGGACTACACGCAGTGATGGAAAAGGTCGATCGAAGGCCGTGAGAGTGAGAATCTCAGTATCACCTAATTACCCACATAAGAATCTATAGTCAAAGAGCCAAACCCAGTTACCGTGGCTTCAAAATGTTCCTTAGTATGTCCTGAATTGTTTAAGCCATGTTCCCGAAAAATCCTTAAGAACACACCAGTTATGGCCACGCAGACTAAAAGAAATTTCTTAAGATGTAAATACATGTATATTTTACAAAAGAATTCTTGCTAAATCTTTAAATCTCTAAATCTTGCACAAATCTTTAAAGGAAAAGTCTACACTCTCGAAAAGGTAAAAATAATAAATTTCACATAGTCTACAAATGTTCCAACTTGCTAAATATATTCGCCCTCAGGCCGTACTAATGGCGGGAATCACCGTGTCTTTATTTGTGTGCGCCGGTGTGTGTTGATTAGAACCGGGTTGGGTTTGAGAGGAGGGAAATGGGTCAGAAGGATAAGCTTAAAAATATATTAACAACTCAGAATGTTCCTAAAAGAAAAACGACTGTGAGCGCCAATATTTCCTGATCGCTTGTGACCGTGACCTTTGAGAGAGGTCAATGAAATTGGTATGGTTAGAAAGGTCTTGCCACAAAAAAATCCTTGGGTCAAGTTTGAAGTCTGTGGCTTGAAAAAGTGTGAGAGAAACTGACAACGTTATAGTGCACCCAGTTCGGCGAACGAATGACCAAAGCATACTTACTTTTGCTTCACAAGTAAGGCAAACAAGGCTCCCAAAAAAGATGTTTTGGGGACAGACTCCAAAAATGAGACTGGTTTGTCATATATCCTAGAGTTAGTCTACTGACAAAGGTATAAGAGTAAATACAAAACTGATTCTGTGATCTGAGAGTGCCTCTAAACTTAATTTTATTTCTTGGATGACAAGACAAAAAAATGAATGACAATTTCATTAAACTCTCAATTACACCGTTTTTGTATTTATCCTCTCTGTCGCTTTGTTTGCGTGCGTGTATGTGTGTGTGAAAACGTGAGCAGAGTGGTTCTTCCACATTGCTCCATTGAGAGACTGCACTTGATTGCATTGCGGTGAGCAAGCTATAGTCATGTGATTTCATGTAAGAGACAGCGGTCCGTGGCGCAGTGGTCAAGGCACCTGCCACCCATGCTAAAGGTACGAAGTTCGATACCTGGTTCCGGCGTCGGACTTTTCTCCTAAAAATAAGTGTCACCGTTAATTCGGGCGGACCGTCATGGGTTCTTTCTCTGGGTACTCCGGCTCTTCCTTCACTGCGACTTTGGCATCAATTTCAGCCCACATATGAAATTTCAAATATAAAACGATTTGAATTTCCAAACTGAAACTTCAGTAGCTCGCTTGAGCTTGCCCTTAGCACCACGTGAATGTTCTGCATTTATGTACAGTGTGTGAATGAATGCGCGTGATTCACGTGAGCGTGCTTGTTGGGTTCAGTTCGCGGGGGTCACTTTGAGCCGATATTCAATTGGGAAAAGCGCCTATTTAATGCGCTGATTTATTTATTTTATTATTTGATTTAGATATTGAACAACTGGGAAGGATAATTCTTGTACTTATTTAAGTTTTTCCCAAAGATGTGATCCTATTTTATTCAGCGAGATCAGTATTATTTGGTGGCATTGATTGTACATGCATGCAATTTGCGCATGTGTCTGTGTGTGTGCGAGTGCTTGCGTGTGCATGTTTATTTTAGTACAGCGTGCTACTGTTTATGATGAGTCTTATTGTAGAATTTTAAAGTTGTAACAATGTTTCTCTCTTTTACCTTTTAGTGATCTCTTTACAATGACCACCATGCAATAAATTTGGATAATAAAGTTATCTGAATCCAAAATTTAACTTTATTTTCCAAGAATAAAAGAATAGATGTGCAGACCTTTTTTCTTAAAAACAAAAAAGAAAGAAACAAAGCACACACACACACATGCGTGCACGCACACTCAATAGAAGATTTCAGAAATCAGAAGCAAGTCACAATAATATGTACACACCCCATGCAAACAGTAAATTAAAAGTCTGGACAGACATTTGATATCACAATGTCTGTCTGTGCCTTCAGCCCACTACTTGCACCAGAACTGACCCACCTGATTCCCAACCAACCTCTATTTCACGCTGCACACATACTGGTACATAATTATCATGTAGGAATACATGTACACACAATGCAAACAGTTAAAATTACATCTAATAAATTGAACACCAATTGTAAACATACAGTCATCATGATCATTCACCTATTTACTTCCTTTTAACCACACACCTGAGACAGTGGGCCAGAAACTGCCCCCCCCCCTCCCCCCCCATCCCCCATGGTAAAGTTAACATTGGAAAAACAAGCCATTTTTCTTGCTTACTAGCCGTAGCAACAACTACAAAAACGAACTGGGGGGGGGGGGGCGGGGGGGGGGGTGAGTAACCTCAGCCGGATACTCATTTTGGGGGGGCTCTAGAACTGAGGCTCTAAGTCTACTCATTGAAAATCATAGTGGTTTATGTCAGTACCTTCTACATCAGTTTATGGTGGCATAGGATCACCATGTAGGTAGCATTTTTGGTTCCATCCTTTCTTTTAAAATGTTTGTCCTTTAGCGCCACACGTTTTTAACATAGAAGGGATGCCGAACGGTGTACCTTGGTACGCACTTAGTGTACGAGCTAGGGGGAGAGGAGCAGAGATACAGCAATGACAGAAAAATCTGATACTATGGAAATACAAAGATACAAGCAAGCACGCGCATTTGCGCGCACACACACACACACACACTCATATACTTATACGCACGTGTGATTGCACATCTCTTCATACTTATAATTGCAAATAAATGATAAAAGACGCATATTCATATGGCATAAATGTACATGCAAATAAACGTTAAAACAGGCATATGTGTATGTCTGAGTGTGTGGGGGCACATCTTTATGCAGATTGCTATGACAGTGATGTCATGAATCTGCATAGACTAGTCCTAAAACAAGATACAATAGTGTTGGAGTGGATTTAACATGCGGTGGAAGTGCATTCCACAGCGTGGGGCCCACAAATGACATGCTAGATTTAAATGTCTATTTGTGGTTTTGGAACAATGTAGAGACCCTTCGTGTTCCCATATCTGGAATCTTATTCGTATCTTGTGACCCTTGACCTTTCCATTAGGTTATACAAATTAGTTCACATAGTAGTTCTTACCAGCAGGTATCACCAACAGCAGCAAGTTTGGGTTTAAAGTTGTGAACAGTATTTGAGGAAAAAAATGTTTTTGTGAAATATGGCTACTTTTAAATTATTTCCTGTTCCCCTATGACCTTGACCTTTGAGTGAGGTTACTGAAAATGGAATGTTTAGAATTTCTTGCCACAATGTATCCTAGGGCCAAGTGTGAAGACTGAGGCTTGAATAGTCTCCAAGAAAATGCTAATGTGGAGTCACACATTGGGAATAAACTCTTCCCGTCACCTTCGAACTGGAAACATAATTACCTCCCTTCTGGTGTGAAATCACGAGACTACAGCAAATGTCAACAATCTCGGATGACAGCAAGAAAGTTTGTGTGACTCCACGGATCAAGACGTTTTGAGTGATTTGACTTTTTGGTGGACAACATGTTTTTTTAATGATGGCTAGGAAAACTGCTGGTGACAGTAGAAATGAATATGTCCTGGGAATCTTAGAAGGTAGGAATTCAGTGTGTTTTGTGTAGGATAATCTAAATAACACAACTCTACTTCTCAGACATGACCAACCTTCTCTCTATTTACTTTTACCCCATTAGGAGCAATGACCCAACGATCATCCCGCACCTGTACTTTTCTGTACCATTTTAAGAACAAAGACATAATATGGGCTATTTTTACATAACTTCTATGATTTGTTCATTTTGCTGTACAGTTGTAAAAATTGGTGAAAAGACAAGAACAAGCCATTTTCAATACACAGAGTCCCAGCAAAACAACTGCCAGAATTTAATATCTAGATCAGGCATGCAGACATCATGTATGCCTGCACAGGGCACCGTTTCAGGTTTGAAAACGTGGTCAACATACTCATTCACGTGAAAATGGAACTTTCTTATAATGAGCTGAATATATCTGTGGGATATAAAATAAGCCACTTCATGGAAAAAAATCTGAACTTTTATGACTGTACCGCAAAACAGACACGTTATTCAAGTTTCTTTAAATTAAATTTTATTAGACCAACTGGCACTGAATGATATTTGGTCTAAGCATTTCTTTCTGTTTCTTTCTGTTTTGGGAATTTCTTTTCATGTTTTGTTTGATTTTCTTTATGATCCTGTACTGTTGTTACAGGCAATCAGTCAATTTCATAGCGCCCTTTGCGACAGACAAAGGCTGCACGAATATTTTGCAGGGACCCCCCTGCCACAAAGAATGCCAGCACGCCAGAGACAGCCATGACAATGTAGGCAGGGATGAGAGTAGCAAAATACAGCGGTTCACGGCGATCTGCTGTGCGTTGGTTCAACAGTGTCTGAAACACGACCATACAAGTGTACTTTACCCCCTTTTGCATGCAGCCACCAGAACTGTAAACAGAACCTGTGGCTGCATTCACATGAGGGTTAACTCATTCGCAGCCAGCCGCATCCAGATGCGCGGCTTAAGCCGCGCATCTGGATGTGGCTGGCAGCAAATGAGTTAAAAACATGCTGTTTCTTCCTTTAACCCTTTGCATGTCAGTAGCAGTTTTTGTCGCAATGATTTCTGTAGGAATCATCGCGACTAAAACTGTGACCAACATGCACAGGGTTAAACATTTCAAGTAATCAGCAAAAATTATGTGTACATCAATATATTCCAGTGCACTACACACCATTCAAAACACATTTTTTTCTCATCATCAGATTTGGAACAGTTAACAATATTAGTGCAATAGACATTTTCCAATAATCTTTCATATCACTTTCAAAGGAAAATGTGCCATCTACATTGCAATTCTTATCATAAAAAAAGTGTTCGGTTTAAAAAAGTGGGCCTTCTTGTTGGTTAGCAGTAGCATATATGTAGGGGAGACGATTTTGTGTTTTACAGGTAAAAAGAGACCTATTAAAAAAATTCTATAAACTGAATATATCAGAACAGCATCTCGGTCACTCCATCCACGCTCTGCCATGAATAATTTTCAAGACTGCATCAGCAAACTTGGAGCTCGGACAATATCTTGGATCTGGGCCATGTTTGTGCATAGGCTTGGGTTTATTTTGGAGTATTCTGAGAATGTGCTGATGGTCTCCTGAGGAGGCATTTCTCAAGACACCAACAGTGCCTTCTCAGAACACTCCAGTGGGAGTGTCAAAGTCACTCCACATGTACTCCTCATGACATCAAGCACTTGTTGAGAGGCAGATAAGCTAACCCTTTTCATCCTGATACACATTTGCTTGAAATAAATTTGACTATGATAGTTCAAGGGTGGAGCCAGAATAGCTTGGCGCCTCAGGCGCCAAGCTACTTTGGCACCACCCTTGAACTAAAATGGTTGATCTATCTCCTAATCTGCAATAGGGCCTTCTTATGACAATGAGAAAAAATTTAAAAATTCAGCCTCAGGATGTAATGGGTTAACATGCAATGTGCTCTTAGTGATCTTTTTAGTAATGGTTACGCATCGTGCCTTTTAAACCCAACTTATTTCTTGCTAGTTTAAGATTTGTACATACCAACACAGAAAATTTGCTAAAAAGGAACTAAGTGCAATTAAAGAATTTATTATGGCAATCAAGAGGGTAAATATCAAGTGTCATATATTTAAAAGAAATTGGTAACTTGATTCTTGTACAGCACATATATTTCTAAACAATCCTTGCATCATTGTGCATAGTATGCAGGAGCACTCTGCGCGCGTGCTTGCGTGTGTGTGTGTGTGTGTGTGTGTGTGTGTGTGTGTGTGTGTGTGTGTGTGTGTGTGTGTGTGTGTGTGTGGTCTCACCAGACAAGAGACTATCATGTGTGTGACACACACATAAGCCAGCATCCAGTAGCGCTTGGTGTCCAGCCCATTAAAGAACAACACGCCCCAAAATGTGTGCAGCAGTACAAAACACAGGGTCAAGAATGCTGAAAAAGCATCATAGACATGCAGTTAACCCATTTAGCCTCAAAACCCTACACCAGCAGACTGATTGACCATGATAATTCAAATGGTAGTGCCAGATTAGCTTGGCGCCTGAAGGCGCCAAGCTAATCTGGCACTACCCTTGAATTACATTTTTAATTTTTGAGATCAAAACAGATTTGTTCTCTTTGTTATGAAAGAAATAACGCTTTAAGAGTCAACCAAATGCTAAACATTTTAATGCATTGAACAAAATCGATTTCCCTGCACATTCAGCGTTAGTGTGTTCAACTGTATGTGTAGCAGGTGTCCTATAGTGAGCCCTGCAGAAGTCATTTATTGTGTAAGTTTCAGCAACTGGTTATACACTTTCAGAAATGGTTACACACTTTACAATTTGATAGAGGCATTACTGACTGCTGCTGTTTATCATGGTTTGGTAGAGTAAAGTTTGCTTGTTTGTTTGTTTTGGGGGTGGGTTGGTGAGAAAAAATATATCTAAGAATGAAAATATTCAAGAATGCTACCTCTTAACCCGTTTAGCCCCACAGGTGCATTTCCTAAATTTTGGAAGTGTTACTTAACGACTATGTACCAGTTGCAGGAGATTTGATTCACCATGATAATTCAAATGGTAGTGCCAGATTAGCTTGGCGCCTGAAGGCGCCAAGCTAATCTGGCACTACCCTTGAATTATCATGGTCAATCAAATCTCCTGCAACTATTGTGTACTAGTGAACACGCTTCCAAAACAAACTTATCAAAATTTTAGGATATTCCATCTTCTGTGTTCCAGTCTCTCTGTGACCAGGTTTACAATTCAGAATCAGAAGTTAAGGCAAAGCTCAGTACATTTTAGTCACAGTACGTTTTACACTAATTGTAACATTTGCACTAAAAGTCAGAAGACAGAGATAGGCTCATTATACCACTTACCAGTCACAGTTTTCAGAACACGAAAAATCAGCTCAGCGCTCAGTTCTGAATCAACTTTACATTCAGAATCGCAGGGATCGGCAATGCTTAATATGTTTGGTTAACTCACAGTCTGTTGGAAGATCAAATTCTCACCTTTCCCACAACCGATTATTTTGATACTTTAAAAAGTTTCAAGATAATCCAGTTGTGGTTCTAGGTAGTGAAATGAATGTAAGCTTTACATTCAAAATCAGATGGTGGGGCTAGGCACATATTTTGCACTCAGTCACTGTCAGTTTGAGCATTATTCTTTATTGTGTTTTGAGTAACCTGTAGTATGCAGACTTGAACTTGGCAGCTTGCGAGTTGGTGTACTTTCTACCAAGTGCTGGTCCAGGTTTTGCCTTAACCACCATCAGGCTGTCAAGTGTCTTTGACGAAAGAGAAGCCCGCTGGTCAGTCTTGTTTTTACGAACGCAAGAGAAAATCCGTTCGCATCCTGCATTGCTGTGAGGAATTGACAGGATCCCAAGGCAGACTTTGCTCAAGTTGGAGAACAAAGCCACTCCAGCAGCATCCTTGATTTCTCCAATTGCACACCACTTTGCATCTATCCTGTCTTCCTTCACCTGAGAAATGCTTTCGTGAGACCTGTAGTTCAAAAACTCTTCCATGATTGTATCCTTTGTACAACCCTTTGGGATGAGACAAGGGAAACGATCCAAGAAAAAGGCCAAGTCTGACCCTGTCACCCCATCCACACGTTTGGATGTGTCAACCACCGTGGCATGCTTCAGTAGCTCGTCATCAACAGGGCACTTTTCCTTGATGTAGGAGACTGCTGACACATAGAAAGCCAGGGCATTGGCATAAAACTCCTCGATCCTTTTGTCTCGAAGTTTGTGGTCCCCCTTCTTCTTTATAATCACCTTTACTTCTTCACTGAAGAGGATTTGGTCTTTCTTTTTCTGGTTTAGATGGGACTTGAAATCAACATCAAGGATGCCTTTGCCAACAAGAGCTGATGGCTTCACAAATCTGATCATTAGATCCCTCAACTTGCGAAGCAAAGGCTGCAGAATGTGGATTTGTGGCGATTCATTTTGTAACTGCTGGTTCAGGACATCAATTGGATTCAGAGCATGCTTCAAAAACAAGCAGTAAAGTTTATTTGTTGGTGACCGAAAGAAAGCCTGCAGACTTGCAATCCGAGACTCTGCTGACGATGTACTTGCAGGAGGCACCTCTTTTCGGAAGAACTCTACCAGAGGCTTCCAGTTTTCCAGCATGCGGTTGATGCAGTTGCCAACACTCCTGCCCATGTTTAAGAATCTTCTGATTTCTTACATCTTCTTGCAAGAGTTCAAGAGCAGCAAGGCACTTGCTGAAGTTCTCAAAGTAGTAGTACAGATCAATCTAAAGTTCGTCAATGTTGAAAGGCAGGGTTGAGGCCGCTTTCTGTGCAGCTCTATGGAGGTGACATGGGCAGCCCGACAGATGAAGGTTAGGTTGTTTATTAATCATTCGGCCGTACAACCCCTTGTGCTTGCCAACCATTACTGCAGCATTATCACATCCAAGCGACAAACAGTTGTCCCAAGGAACTGATGGCTCGTGCGTGTCGCAGCCATCTTTCACCAACAGCTCCTTCTCTACCAGCTTATAGATGTTTTCTCCTGCATACAGCAAAAGTGCTCTTTAATTTTGGTTCAATTTTGAGATTAGCAGGAGAGAGAGAGAGAGAGAGAGAAAGACAATGACAATGACAATGATCCTTTATTTGACAACGGTAAAAGTTTTGGTAGTAACAACCATTTTTCGAACTTGCTGTTGCTAATCTACTGATTACAGAGTTGAGTCATTCTCCAGTACTCGTAGTGATGAGGGGTCACAGCATTCAAAACCCCAAATATTAATATATACTATTTGTTTTGGAAAAATCTAACCAGTCTTGTGATTTACTAATGTTATTGTATCTGGAAAATCAGTAGCTTAAAAAAAATTCAATTATTAGTATTTTAAATTGTATTTAAATTACGATTATTATGCTCAAAATGGCGCCGACGAATTGGAAAACCTTGCCCCTGCTATATTATCGATCCATATTTCAACACCAACACTATCAACCCTCATTTATTTGATTGTATGTGATTATCGATAGTTTAGTAAAGCAGCAGAATGTTGAAAAACATCAATTTCATTTGTTTCTGCTGTGAAATTTGGGTTTGAAATTGGGGGTAATTTGCGCACCAGAGGCGTCACATACACACGGTCTTTAAAAAAAGGTGAAGCAGACAACAAAGTAATGAAACAAAGAAAACTTTAGTCCTACCTGAAAATCTCATGAAATACACATATATTTTTATGATTTATAAGAATACAGATACTGCAGGAGGTTGTAGATGGCTTGTTTTGATTATGACGTCACAGACATCATGCAAATGACCAGCGTTTGTCTTTTATTCATATTTTAAGAACGCGATAAAATTGCGAGGTCCGAAAGGTACTGGAAGGTTTATTTTCAAACACTGCACAAACCCTGATGACGTTTTGCGGGAAATGGTCATGTGACTTGGTTTTGTAGACCAAGATCAATGATGTGTCACACACACAGTATCCCATGTGCGCAAATTACCGCGAAAATTTTTCGGCAGTGCGGTTCTGCCCGACTTGAAAGATCGACGCTGGTTTGCCTTTAATTTTGTGTCATCTTGTGCTATAGGCGAGTTCACAAGTGTTTCTAATGCTGTATTGAATTGAATTAAAGGTCTTGTTTTAAAACCGCATGCGTATTTTGAGCTTTTGGGTGGATAAAACTAGTGCATTCGCGTTGTGTTTACGTTTTTCACTCGCTGTCATATGTCATGCAGGTAGTTCGGAAACAGCTATCAGCGTCGTGTTTGTAGCCTATGTGTTATTTAAAAAGAAAAACCAACACAGATTGTTTGTGTGTGTGTGTTTGCTTGACACTTTTATTTCATCTCACCTACTATTGTATTTTTCTTTTTTTGCTTTGCCCTCATTTTTGATAATTTTCATGCACTGGTGACGCGCATCATGCAGGTTACCATTTTCAGGTTATTGCTTAAATTTCATCACAGAATGAAATTAATTTTGTCCTATTGTTGTTATTTCATTTGTCTTCATGTAAAAAACATGTTACTAGTGTCTTTTACTGATTTTAAGAAAAATCAATTTCACAGTAAAACAAATTAAAGGAGTGGTAACCTGCGCATGGCGTCACACAATTTCTTGCCTCACATCTATTTCGAGTCTCGCAAATTTCCTCTTAAAATTATTCATATGGGTAGTAATAAGAGTTACTTAATTATGGTATTAGTTGTTTTGCAACAAAAGTTATTTCAAATGGTCATTATAATGGTTTTGTGTCACGATATCATGCAGGTTACCAGCATGGGGGTCCCCTATTTGGAATGAAGTTTGTGTCCAAAGCGTCAATGTTGCTGATTTATCGTTTTCATATTCAGATAGGTATTGCACTTACCTTTAAAATGGAACTAGTCTTAGGTTTCTATGAATAATTTTTAAAAATTGGTCTGTTTCCACCTTTTCACTACGAGTACTGGAGAAACACTCAGTTACTATCGCACTAATTGTTTTCTACTACTGAAAAGGGGAAGAAAAAAAAAAAAAAATACATGACACAGCACAAGCCAAGAATGAAGAAGAAAAAAAAAAAAAAAAAAAAAAAATGTAAGGGGGAAGTGACATAGGAATTACCAACTTTACTGGTCGGGCATAATGACATGTTGTGAGGTTTAATTAAAATAATATAATAAGAATACACACAACCTAATATGCATACATATCGCATGCTCATTTGAGCACGCCACTCTCTATCTCTAATATACACGTACGCACACGCACACACGCACAATGCACACACACGCTTACGCGGCTTATAACGTTAAGCTAGTCAGTCATATGAGTAGCTGGCTAAATACAAACAGTACCGAATAAATATGAGTCATCAGTCAAAACCTGTGATACACGCAATTAATAATCTAATGAGAAATAGTATTTTTCAATATGTGCAGTCACGGGGATGCTGCTGACAAAAATAAGTACTTGGTGAGACTGACTTTAAACGAGAAGAAAGTAGCTAATGTCGTGATGTTTCTAGGCAAGGCATTCCAAAGACTAGAGCCAGAGAACGTCAAACTCGTTTTATAAAGATCAATTCTAGGTCGCGGCACAATAAGGGATTTTCTTGATCTGGAGTATGTTGATGACTGGACGGTAAATAGCGATGTGATATATTGGGGTAGCTTATCGTTTAATGCCTTGAACATAACCATTCCCTTATTGTAAATTAGATGATCTTTCAGGGGCAGAATTTTTAAGGCTGCCAATTTTTGGTCAGTAGTTAAGCTGGGATCAGGGAGTATTAGTTTGGCAGCTCTCCGATGTAGAGAGTTCAATCTTTTCAAATTGACATCGCTCGAACCATCCCACACAGTAGAAGCATAGTCTATATGCGATCTAATATGAGCATTGAAGAACAGTTGACGTGTCTCCATATCAGTAATGTGTTTAAGTTTTGCTAAGATGTACAGAGAGAGAGAGAGAGAGAGAGAGAGAGAGAGAGAGAGAGAGAGAGAGAGATGATGATGATGAAAAGTTTATTAGGATAAAGTTTTAGGCATTGAAATTTGAAATACCTTTCTTTCAAACTGTCCTTTGAGAGAGAGAGTGTGAGAGAGAGATTGCAGTAGCATGTTTTATTGTGGAGTTAACTATTTCTCCCTCAGCTGAATGAGGTGGGGTTAATTCCATCACTCCACTAGTCCCAGGTTCCCCTTGTTTATCATTATGGCCCATGCCAACTGAACGTGTTCAAAGGTACAAAGGGTTACTTTGCAATCAATGGAGAACAGTTAACTTCTCATGTAATTTGTTAACTTTCTCCAGAACAATTCCATATAAGGCAACATGGTGACTCATTTACAACAAAAGGCTTTGTAAACCAGCATGAACTGAACTCTCACCTGTTGCTGGTGTCTGAAGATCAAGGACTGGCACGGAGAGTAGATTATGCTCCACGCCCAAATCACCAATACTTGTAATGACAATAGGATACTGCTTGTCCCGTTGCTCATTGCTCCCATCCGTAGACACCGAGAAGGGGCGAGCAGAAATTCTCTGTCTCAACTCCATCTTGATGTCATCTGCCATGCACTGCACAATCGTTGTTGCTTTATTCCGACAACAAGAATAGTTTTGCACTATCTTAGAGTCCGGGAAGGCTGACTTCACTGTTCGAGAGATGGCATCAGCAGTGGACAGAGGCAGATTGTTTTGAACGATCAATTCAGTCAGCATTACTTCTGCTCTGATCACAGACTCTTCCTCAGTCTTGATACTCTGTGATGGTATGAATTTTGTAATAGATGAGCACTGAGCAGCAGTCTTCGCAGCTGCCTCATTGAGTTTGTGGGTTTTTTTCCTCGCAATAATGGCGCTCGATGTCGTACACACCCGAGTGTGCAATGGAAAAATCAGCCTTGTAGTAGGCACATCTTGCATACGTGTTTCCTGCAGCAGAAGCCTTTATCCCTGGAATCTTCTTGTATCTGTCCAGAAATATCTGTTCTCTCTTCTTTTTCTTCGAGAACGGCTTCGTAGAGGCAGTACAGTCACTCGTTTGACGCTTCGACATCTTGCCGCGTTACAAAATGGCGGGAACAAGAGTTATTGTTCTTGGCAATGAAGAATAAAATTGTGGATCGAGGTTTTTTTCAGATTTTTTTTTTTTTTTTGGTTGATCGTATTTTTTTTCGTTTTTGCATAATGGCGTACTGTTCCTAAAAACTGCGTAGAAAATACGCAAAAAACTTATGGGTAAACAGGTCTGTATATCATTCTGTGAGGTAGACATATTCTACATAATTAATCCTGCAATTTTATGTTGGAGAGAGTCAGTCCAGGTAGTTTTCATCTGATTTCCATACTTTGAACTTAACCCTTATCATTTGGAATACACCAGTGTGTGAAATAAGTTTGACTAAAATAGTTCAAGGGTAGATCTTCTGATTAATTCTATGCCTTCATGATGTGAGATGGAAAAGGGTTAACAAAGTTGATGCACACTTTACCTGTAGTAATGAAGAAGTACTGTGAGTCTCCATAGATGCCAATGGTACCTGGGCCTGCCATATCTGCTAAGACATTTACAATAGAGAATGCACCACTCAGAATCCCAAAGCCAAGTCCTGACACTGAAAAAAAACAAGAACAGTAATTTTAGTTAACAGATTTATACACAGAACATCAGAAGTAAACTTCTCTAAGATCAGATCAGACAAGGCAAAATATGTTATATTTTATTGTCCACAGAAGTGGAAAATTGTTTCCCAGGTTCACATGTCAATAAATATATCACTGGTAAAATGTCAGTCAGTCACACATTCCCATGCATTCCTACACACACTCATATCTAAATCTAAAAACAGGATTAAACCTAGATTAAACCTAAAAAAAAAAAACCTTGCTCCTATAAATTTTCCATCTCACATCATGAAGGCATAGAATTAATCAGAAGATCACACACATAACCTGTGGCAGCAAAAAAAAAAAGCTTGAAGATTACTAATAAAATATTTTAAAGTCCATTTAAAAATAATTAAAATTCAATTAGCCCTTGTACAATTCAATTGTGTAATGATAGTCAGGAGGCCATACACATAACTATAAGCAGAGATAATGATTTAAGATGTAACAGCAAGAATATTTCAAAGTTCATTAAAGTTCTTATTAGCTCAATTAGCCCTCATGCAATCCGAGGCGGAGTATGAACCACAATTAGCCCTTATCATTCGGAATACACCAGTGTGTGAAATAAGTTTGACTAAAATAGTTCAAGGGTAGTGCCAGAATAGCTTGGCGCCTCTAGGCACCTCGCTATTCTGGCACCACCCTTAACTAAAGCCATTGGTCTATATCCTATTATGTAAGTACTGTAATGTAGCTTGGTTATATGGCAGTGTACAAATTTGAAGCTTTTAGCCTCAGTATATGGGTTAGGCTCTCACCTACTGATTCAGTACTAATGATATTCTTGTGGCAAAAGTGTGTGTTACCATAGGCCATGATGTGCTTGTTGGAAATGTCCCGTGGCATCACATGTTCATCTTCAGTGGCCTGGCTTACTTTCTGCAGTCCATCGTCAGCTTTTCTGTAAGTGCATGAACAAGAGTATTTTATCATGCAAAGGAAAAGGGTTGAACGCTAGAACTCGGGCGAAAGTGTGAAAAATTTAAAAGACTGAAAACAATTCATTGCACAGCCAGCAAGAGACATAAATTTTCATGAGCCCCTGCAGGTGCAGGGGAAAATAAGACTGCTCTATCTCTCATTGTTGTGGCCAGACGATATGCCAACGAACTATGCTATATAAGCTGAATGGATGTTTTGCCAACAGACAATATGCCCAATGAACAATGTGCCAATAAATGACTGGACAATACGCTGCACTTTGATTGTTTTCCCTAGAACAGACATACCAAGAGTAAAATTTCTGCCATCTGAATTTAAATCATTGATCAAATATGACCCCTCCCGCCCCCCCCCCCCCCCCCCACCCTTCACACACACACACACACACACACACACACACACACACACACACACACACACACACACACACATACACACACACACACACACACACACACAGGCCTCCCAAACTAAAAAAAAAAAAAAAAAAAAAAAAACAGGCGCTCAATGAAAGTGAGATGGAACAGATGCCAATGTGGATTTTCATGTTCATAAAAAAATGAGAACGTCTAAATTCTTGATGGCTCATGTGCATGACTAATTCACATTATTTACCTGATCTGTGACTTTGAACTTTCTGACAGATCACTCATGTTAACAGGAGTGTAAATATTAAATGGCAAAAGTACCTGCAAAATCCTATGTCTTGTTCACATAAGAGCTTTTTTCAAGCATTTGTTGACCTCAATTGACCCTTGACCTTTATGAGTGGTCAGTCAAATTAACTTACATAGGAAGGTCTTTTATACAACTACTCTTCTGCTAAGTTTGATTGAAATATTTGCAAAAGTGCCAATCGAAAAATACTTTTGAAGAAAATTGTCATTTTCAAACATTTCCTGACGTCTTATGACTTTACCTTTGAGTTTGAGCAGGCTCACCCAATTTAAAATGCATAGGAAGGTCTTATCATTAGTATCTGTGCATGAAGTTGGCTTTGAAGTTGACAATTTTTGTTAAAAATAAGTAGTTTTTGAGTAGCAAGAGAAATGTGCTGAATAAAATTTGAGATAATACATTGGACTTAAAGGTGGACAGCACTGGGCAGTTTCGAACGGTTCATTTAAATGTAATTCGGCTTTTAATTAGACCCTGGTTTATAATACCGTGACCACAAGATTCAATAACTATAAATACAATACCTCAGAAGTTTGTAGAAAAGAAATCTGAAGCCCTCCTGAAAGATGACAGAGAAGACAAGGCCAAATGCAAGTTCATCACGCCATGGCACCACAGCAAACCACAAAAGGGATGACAGCAGAAGGGCTAATAACCAGAAGAATCCACTGAAATAAATCACTGCGTATTAAGATTTGTAGCAAACAACACAAAAGACCCTGTCACAGATTATCCTGAATTAACCCATATCATACTGAGGCTAAAAGCTTCAAATTTGTACACTGCCATATATGGTCAAAATTACGACTGAGTGTCCAAATGGTGTGACAAGCACACTGCATTTTCAAAAGCAAAAAAAAAATTGAATATTTTTTAAAAAAACAAATCTGATGTACCTTTGCATACATAAACATTAACACTAAGTAAAATTTGTATGTTATTTGCAGTTTAGTTGTTATTGAACTTTAAAGTTTAAAGTTTGAACATAACATTTACAATGTCACACATTTAACAATTCACAACAAACACAAGCTGTAAGCAATTTCTTTCATCTGTATGTTTCAACATATGTTCCCCAGCCAAAATAAATGGTATGTCAATAAATAAAGTGTGTTAGCAGAAAATGCAACCTTTTACGCCATAAAAACTGTTCGAACATAACTTTACACCATAATTTCCAAAATTCACTAATTTTTAATTCTACTTGGAGAACTAATTGTAAAATGGTATGCTAAATGCACAGAAACAAGTCTCCAATTTAATTTAAGTTCAAAAGCCAATTGAAAAATAATGTTTACATAGTTCTAAATACTGACAAAGTTGTTCAATACACCTTCACTGCAATGTTATTTTCATTTTTTATCTCACTCAATGAAATACAGCTTATGTAAGCTAAAAATGACTACACTAGATGACTTTTATCTGCTGTTAACTATTCCAATATAAAATAAGCCCATTTTTACAAACTGAGCCAAATTTTGGCACAAATTCAATTACATTCACAAAATTGAACATAATTTTACACCTTCACAAAAAATATTTTTGGTCTCACAGGGGCAAATCACAAACTCTTGAGAAAATATAAATGTGCATACCAATCCCACTAACAAGCACAGCCATTATATCAAAGTAGTGATGTTTATGTGATTTTCAAAAAGGGCTGTTGCAACTTTTCAAGTGTGTGTACATAACTTTACACCTTCTGACTTGCACACAGGACAAATCTTAAGATTATTTAAGAAAAGTCTCTAAAGAAGACACTATCATCGAGCCTGCTTTCAGTTATAAGCAGTGTGCCTACTGTTCTGGTAAAATTTCATTTGTTAGTCCATCATAATTACATAAACAAGAGCAAAAAAACAGAAAACAGGATACATGAACATAACTTTACACGGTCACATTCACACATTTGCCTTGTAACTTGACAAGTAGACTTATTTAGAAATTAGTTGATTGCCTGTAGTGTACAATAGAAGAGTGACATTTGCACTAACATGATTTCATGACAAAAACATGAAACAGAAAAGTAAACAAAATAATGAAATGGCGTGTTTGAACATAACATGATGACACAGGACCATTTTTTAAAGCACAAAAGTAAAGGTGGTGAGTTATGAAATGCAGATTTGAAAGGTGTTTGTAATGATAAATATTAAGATAAATATTAAGATAGTGCATGCATAAAGGTTACTGCACAAATTTCAATGCACAACGGAAAATGTAATCATCGTCGCATGAACGTAACATGACACGATGTGGAGTTATGTTCATGAGTAATAGCTGTGACATTGTCTTGTTTTGCAGTAACTAAAATTTTATAGGTCTTCAAATTCATATTTTATAGATTTATCTGGTTATCTTACCTGCTTTATTGCAGGATGGCCAAAGAAATGAAATTGGTGTTTGTTCGTAACTTTACACAGTGCATGATTTGTGATGTACTGATGGTGTAAAGTATCCCACCAGTCTTTGCCTTAGCGTAACTAGCAGCAAGCGGGGTAGGAGGGAGGGTCCTTCGAGTAATGCCATCGGTAAGTATTTATCGAAAAAATACATTTTAGAGAAAAATATTTGTTTTCTCAAAACTCTTACCGACGGCATTACTATTAGGAAGAATAGCGAAAAGGAGGAGGGTGCCGCCCACTATGCAAACCCCCCAAGTGTGAAACCATTGAGGCTCCCCCATGTGCTCACTCCCGATGATTTCAGCTAGGCGCGCCTGTGGCGCCGGGAGGGAGTGTTGTGCCCCCACAATGTCCCCCACTAGGGCCAGGCTGTCCCGCTGGCAGGACAGGTCCCGCAGGTAGAAGCGGGCGAAGGTAGATTCAGCCCGCCAGCCCATGGCTGCCACGACGTCCCGCACCACGCAGTTGCGGTCAAATGCAATATTCGCTGCCACTGCCCTGACCTCGTGCGCCCGGATGCGCATCTCCTGCGCCGTCTCCAGGGCGAGGACTTTGTACGCCGAGCCGATGACCCAGCGTAGCCAGGACGCGATCGTCTGCACGGAGATGTCACGTCTGCCCGGAGCCAAGGGCAGGAATAGGTGAGAGCGCCCTCGTCTGAGTGGCTTCGATCTGCGCAGGTATATCCGTAGCGCTCTGACCAGGTCCTGCGGACAGGACTTCTGGGACTGGTCCATTCCCCCGAGCGGGAGGATGGTGAATACCTGGGGTGCGACCGAGGGCAGCCGATTCTTGGCCAAGAAGGCCTGGTCGGTGAGGAGCTGCACCGATCCATCGGTCCTGAACTGCAGGTAGGCAGGGCGCACTGAGAATGCGTGTAATTCGCTCACCCGGGACGCTGTGGCGAGGGCCATCCGAAAACACGTCTTACTGTTTAGGTTGATGAACCGAGCCAAGATCAGAGGTGTGAAGCGGTCCGAGTGGAGCCACGTCAGCACCCATGCCATGTCCCAGCGCGGGATCAGCAAGCGGGAGACCGGTCACTGAAGATCCAGGTGCGCCATCAGGTCCGAGAGGTCCTTGCAGGACCCCAGGTCCAACCGGCCCAGGAGGCGGTACGTATCCGCAATCATGGCCAAGAAGCCTCTGATAGAAAATGGGGCCAGGTTCTCTTGGACAAAAGCCACAGAAAGAACTCGGCCAACCCGGGCATAGTCACGGCTGTGGGGGAGAGCCGCTGGGCGGAACACCAGGACCCTCCATTTACCCTCGTAGATGTTTCGGGTGGAAGCTCTGCGGGCCTCCACTGCTGCACGCGAAAAGCCTCTTGCGAAGAGGGTCTGCCGCACAACCTCCAAGCATGTAGGAGCAGTCTCTCCGGGCACGAGTGGAACAGATTCTGCCTGGGCTGCTTGAGCCTCGTGCGAGGGGACTGCAGTGGGGGGTCTGTGGCCAGGTCCAGAAGGTCGGTGGTCCAGTGCCGGACTAGCTAAATGGCGCCACCAATAGCAACATGGCCTTGCAGCCCCGGAGCCTCTGGAGGACTTTGGGCACCAGGACGGACGAGGGGTACACGTACGCCAGCAGGCCGTCCCACGGGATGGAGAGCGCGTCTACCGCCCAGGCCAGGGGATCCGGAATGGGCGAGACAAAGAGGGCGAGCTGTCTGTTCCACCGCGTGGCAAAGAGGTCGATCATTGGCATCTCCCAGTGCGTGCAGATTAGCCGGAAGAAGTCCGGGCGTGGCGACCACTCCGTGTGGAGAAGTTGGCCCCGCCTGGAGAGGGAGTCTGCGGGGACATTCAGGTGGCCCAGGATGTGTCGCGCTCGAAGAGCTCTGCCACAATCTCTACATCACAAGAGGACTGGGTACAGGAGGATGTATAGAGAAGGCGAGCGTGTCCCACCCCGGTTTCGGAAGTGGGCTACAACCGAGGCGTTGTCAGAGAGAACCAGGACCGCTTGGCGACCGAGACAAGACTCCCAGGCAATCAGGGCGGGCCGAACGGCCTTCAACTCCAACCAGTTGATGTGCCTGCCTGCGTGGTCCTGCGGCCAGCTGCCCAAGGTTGTGGCGAACTCCGGCAGCAGGTGAGCTCCCCAGCCGGAGAGGCATGCATCCATGCAGAAGGACAGCTGTGGCGAGGGGGAGACAAAGGGAACCCCCGACGCTAGCCAGGACCGGTACGTCCATCGCAGTAGGGTCCGCTAGATTGCCGGCAGACGGGTGCCAGTGGAGGAGTAGATGTACCTGGACCGGCCGGGAGTACAGCCTGCCGAGGGGCAAGAGATCCACCGCCGCGCTGAAGAGGCCCAGAAGCTGGAGCCAAACCCCAGCCGGAACCGCCTCCGTACGCGAGACTTGGAGCGCAAGCTCGGCTATCTTCGGAATCTGCGCCTCGAGGAGCCGCACCCAGTTAAGGCCAGTCAGGAACTCCATGCTGAGGAGAATAAACCTGCAAGATGGCGTGAGGTCCAACTTGCCCGGGTTGACCAAGAAGCCGAGCCGGCGGAGGAAGGGCAAGCAGCGAGTCCCTGTCGTCCTCTAGAGCAGTGGCAACCTGGTTCCGCAGGAGCAGATTGTCCAGGAAGTTGGAAGTCGGACTTGAGGACACCTGCTGGAACCTGGCAACGACACCGTCGACGATACGGGTGAAAACCCACAGGCAAAGGTTGAGACCAAAGGGGAGCACCTGGAACAGGTAACCACCATGCGGAAGGCGAAGCGAAGATACAGTCGGGAGGACGGGTGCATGGTTAGTTAGTTAGTTATTTGGGTTTAACGCCGAGCAGGCGACTAAGGCCATCTCACGGCGGGATGGGTAAAAATCTGGTCAGCCAGACTAAAAGCAAGGTCTTAAGACAAGATGTAAATATAGATTAAAAATCTCAGGCTAAAATGTCGCACATGTCTGGAAAAGAAACGTCTACAGACTCTCAAAAAGGGCAAATACCAGGTCGAGGCCAATGGCGAAGTCCATAGAGCGGATCGATGCTTGCAGGGCTGTGGTGGTTTCCATTAAAAAGTGAGGCACCAAAATGTACCTGTTTAGCGGCGAGAGGTCGAAGACCGGTCGCCACTTGCACCCGGGCTTGGGGACGATGAAGAGGCGGCTGTAGAAGGCCGGGGAAACGGAGAAGGGCGGCCACCATTCCGCGCCAGGCTTTCGCTGGGCGCTGGTCCACAGGGGGGAGCGGTGCAAGGGAGGAGGAGACCGAAATGAGATCTGGAGGCCCTCCGAGACGGTGGACAGAATCCAGGGGCCGTCCGGACACAAGGCGCGCCAGGTGGCGCTGAGCGCTAGCCTCCTGCCGACTGGAGACCCTACAGCTACCGGTGGGGCGAGGGGGGGGTGTGTGTGTGGAGTTAACGGGCCCTACCATGCCCTGGTCGGCACCAAAGTCGAGGCGGCGGGAGCTCCCACCAGATGTTCTTGGACGCCTCCTTGACCGCCTTCCAGGAGTCCCTGAAGAGCAGAGGTCCACCGAGCGGCGCCTGCCGCAGCTGCGTCATCACCGACGCGGGGAGGGACGTCTCACCGAATCCGGTTGCAGTTGGCGCCCGCTGCCACCATGGTAAAGGCCGCTGTGTGGAATGCTGCCCGGTTCGCCACTACCGCCACGGGGAAAAGGCTGCGCAGGGGCTCCGAGGACAAGAAATCCCAATTGTCCTCCCAGCACCGAACCACGGACTGTGTTGCCATCTCCAGAAACCCAGCACAAGCTTAGGCGATGCGGATGAAAGTTGCCGTCTTGTCCAGGCCGCGAAGCCAACGAGGTAGAAAGGCCCTGCGACCGCCTGCTTGCACCACCGCCACAGCCTCCAGAGCCGGGAGTGGGCAGGAAAACACTTGCGAGTGCCCCGCATACCACCTCTGAGTGAAAGAGATGTCCATCCCAGCCGGCCATCTGGAGTCCGCAAAAAAGAGCAGAGGACCACCAAGCGGCGCCTGCCGCAGCTGCGTCATCACCGACGCGGGGAGGGAGGCACAGGGACTAAGCAGGACGTCTCACCGCATCCGGTCACAGTTGGCGGCCGCTGCCGCCATGGCATAGGCCGCTGTGTGGAATGCTGCCCGGTTCGCCGCTACCGCCACGGGGAGGAGGCCGCGCAGGGGCTCCGAGGACAAGAAATCCCAATTGTCCTCCCAGCACCAAACCACGGACTGTGTCACCATCTCCAGAAACCCAGGACAAGCTTAGGCGATGCGGATGAGAGTTGCCGTCTTGTCCAGGCCGCGAAGCCAACGAGGTAGAAAGGCCCTGCGACCGCCTGCTTGCACCACTGCCGCAGCGTCCAGAGCCGGGAGTGGGCAGGAAAACACTTGCGAGTGCCCCGCATACCACCTGACCTCTGAGTGAAAGAGATGTCCATCCCAGCCGGCCATCTGGAGTCCGCATAAAAGCCCGTGTTGCCAAAGGTGCCTTGTCGGAGGTGCGACAAGAATGCCTTGGAGAGGTCCCAGAAGCCAGCCGGCTGAGGGAGGGACTTGACCCGTTTGGCCTGCCTAGGGGCATCCACAATAACCGAGGCCTTCCCCTGAGGGTAGGGGACGGGGGGCAGGCATCCGCCGGAAAAAAGGATAAAATCAGCTGGATGGCCTCATCCAGGAAGCGGACGGTCTGAGACTGCAGGGCTACCAATGCCGAGGCCGAAGCAGGGGACGACCGAGCGCTGGGGGACGGAGAGGAAAGGTCCTCCGCAAACAGGACTGAAGCGGAATCCTCTGGGTGCAAGCTGAGGACCTCGGCCGCGCCCGCGGGGGCCAGCTGTCGAGGGGAGCGGAGCGATGCTGGTCCCGGTGAGCCGCATAGTGTGAAGGCCGACGCGGCCCCCGAGGGCTCGAGGGGGGGAAGAACAAGACGAGCGTGACCTGTACTGGGTACCGTCTAAGCAACCAGCGTCCCGATCCTGCAGGTCAGGTCTGCCGGACGACGCCTGTAGCGCGACTGATGCCGCGGTGAGTCCCACTTGGACGAATCGGAGCGGTGGGGCGAAGCAACCACTGGCCTGGCTGGGCGCTTGGTGTCCTCTGTCATGTAGCGGGGAGACCGAGTCCGCCACGGGTCCCGCCCGGATGCATCAGAGCAGGAGGGCAGCGTTCGAGAGGGTGTAGCCAGTCGAGGCCTGCAGTGTGGGCCACGCTCGGATGAATCGGAGCCGGGGGGGGCAGCCGACGAGGAAGCGTAGCTGGTCGAGGCCTGTACTGCGGGCCGCACTAGGACGAATCTGATCGGAGCGGGGGAAGGGGGGGGGGGGCGGGAGCAGTACACGAGAGGTCAGCGTCGATCGATGCCTGTACTGTGGGCCGCGCTCAGACGAATCAGAGCGTGGGGGCAGTGGACGAGAGGGCTGAGTCGTGTGAGGCCTGTACTGCGGGCCGTGCTCGGACGAATCGGATCGTGGGGGCAGAGGATGCGAGGGCTGAGTCGTTCGAGGCCTGTACTGCGGGCTGCGCTCAGACGAATCAAAGCGTGGGGGTAGTGGACACAAGGGCTGAGTCGTTCGAGGCATGCACTGCGGGCTGCACTCGGACGAATCGGAGCTGGGGGGCAGTGAACGAGAGGGCATGGTCACTCGAGGCACATCCTGCGGGCCCCGCTCGAACGCATCGGAGTGGGGGGGGCAAGGTTCCGGGGAACTTGTCCGCATGACGCACGTCCTTGACGGCATGGCGGTGCGACCGAGGTCGCTGCCAGCCCTGCTCGGATGTATTGGAGCGGGGGAGGGGGGGGGGGGGGCAAGGCTCCCGTGGGCTTGTCCAGACAGGGGGTAGCCGGAGACAGAGGACGCTGCGGGCCCTGCTCGGACGTGTCGGAGCGAGCGGCACTGGACCTGAAAGTGCTTCTAGCCGAGACGGCTCTGCCTGTAATAGCGCAGCAACTTCCACGATGTCAGTGGCGGCGTGCCGGAGGAGACCTTCGGACGGCGGAGGAGATGGGGAGGGCCGGGCCCGGGATGGGCGCTCCCGTGTAAAGAACGCCCATAGCTGGGACCAACGTGCAGGCCGAGCATGTCCGCCCCGAAGCATATCCTGCACACTGGAGGCAGACATCGTGGGTGTCCGTTGGCCACTGAAAATCCCCGCGGGGGGGCAGGTCATCACCTGAGCACTGCAATAGAGAGCAGACATACGCGCTGGAGAGAGCGCGAGGCCGCCCAAATGGCCACGTGTCTATTGTCCTCTGATTAAAAATCTCAACGTCTACGGGGTTCAAACCCGGGTTACCTGCGCAGTAGAAGTATCGTACAGCTGCTTAGTATGGCCCCCTTCTTTATTCCTTGTTATCGCCTCCATCGGTCTTTCGTTACAAAGACACCCCAACCGAACTACGCCAGCCGTGGAGCCGGGGAACAAACAAGCACGAAAGGGCGCTAACGCGGGCAAAAGGTCCCGCCCATGCTCATGTTTAGTCAAAGTAATTCCCGCTACCCCTCGCGCTGGGACCATATGGCGTTGAGGCGCGTCCCCTGGGTGGTGGATAGGGGGTCCCTCGCGAGAGGTTTGATTGATTGATTGTACATTGCTTAACGTCCCGACAGCAACAAGGCTTTCTCAGGACGTCCTCGCGAGAGGGGTGCACCGAATGAAATAAGGTGCCGTGAACCAACATGGTCTAAGGGAAGGTGACCCCGACAGAAAACCCCTGGTCCTCCTAGTAAGGGGGTTGGGCGTGGGGGTAGCTTCAGTGATTGATTGATTGTACATTGCTTAACGTCCCGACAGCAACAAGGCTTTCTCAGGACGTCCTCGCGAGAGGGGTGCACCGAATGAAATAAGGTGCCGTGAACCAACATGGTCTAAGGGAAGGTGACCCCGACAGAAAACCCCTGGTCCTCCTAGTAAGGGGGTTGGGCGTGGGGGTAGCTTCCCCACCCTGCAAAAAAGGAAATAGCTACAAAAACGCCGACAAAAAGACAAACAGCAATTCCTTTCCTGGAGGAGGAAGGTTCTTCTACCAGAAGATTTATGACGTCCTTTGGTGAAAGCCGGAAGTCTTTGGAAGCCACAGGACCCGAACCGCCTCTCTCTATCCAGGGACACAACCATGGGCACATGGAACGTCAAGACCATGTACCAGAGCGGCAAGGCCGCCCAGATAGCAGCGGAAATGCAAAAGTACAACCTTTTCCTGCTAGGTATCAGTGAAGCCTGATGGACGCAGTCTGGCCAGAAAAGGCTGTTCAGTGGGGAGATGATTCTGTATTCAGGTCATGAAGAGGAGAATGCCCCCCATACAGAAGGAGTAGCATTCATGCTGTCACCAGTGGCACAGAGAGCGCTGATGGGCTGGGAACCTCTTGGGCCAAGAATTAGCACAGCAGCCTTTAGAACCAAGAAAAAGATCAAGCTCAACGTCATCCAGTGTTATGCGCCCACTAATGACAGTGACGAGGAAGAGAAACAAGAGTTCTACGACCGACTCCAGAGTGCCGTGGACAAATGTGCGGAGCGAGACATTACCATCATCATGGGCGATTTTAATGCCAAAATAGGGGAGGACAACACCGGATACGAAGAAGTGATGGGGAGACAGGGACTAGGGAAGATAAGTGAGAACGGGGAGAGGTTTGTGGACTTTTGTGCTCTAAACAGACTTGTCATTGGAGGCAGCATCTTTCCACACAGAAGAATACACAAAGCAACTTGGGTCTCACCTCACCATACTACAGAGAACCAAATAGACCATATCTGCATTAGCAAGAAATTTAGAAGATCCCTTCAAGATGTTCAAGTGAGGAGGGGAGCAGATGTCGCCTCAGACCACCATCTGCTTACCTTAAGAATAAAGCTCAAGTTAAAGAAAAGCAGCACAGAGACAACAAGAAGACAGCGCTGTAATGTAGGCCTCCTGAGAGAGATTGGAGTGAGAGAAGAGTTCAAACTGGTGCTGTCCAACCGGTTTCAAGCGCTACAGGAGCTAGTAAATGAAGAGGAGGCGGTCACCACAGAGCAGCAGTGGAAGGCAGTTAGAGAGGCGCTGAACTCAACCTGCAAAGACACTGTAGGGTTCAGGAAACACCATCACAAGGACTGGCTGTCGGCACAGACCATGAAGAAGATAGAAGTGAGGAAGCAGAAGAAAGCAGTTGTCAACAACAGTCGCACGAGAGCAGCCAAAGCAAGGGCACATGAGGAATACTCGGAAGCCAACCGCAAGGTGAAGAGGAGTATCAGGGTAGACAAGAGGGCCTACACAGACAGCCTGGCAGCAGAGGCAGAAAAGGCAGCAGGCAGCGGCAACATGAAACAGCTCTACGACATTACCAGAAGATTGTCGGGCAAGTATGGCCATACAGAAAGACCAGTAAAAGACAAAGAAGGCAAGCCTATTGCAGACAGAGCAGACCAATTCGACAGATGGGCCGAGTATTTTGAAGAGTTACTGAACAGACCCAGCCCACCCGACCCCTTAGACATCCAGCCAGCAGAGACCGACCTACCCATCAGATGTGACAGACCCAGCCGGAAAGAGATCAGAAGAGCAGTGGCATTTTTGAAGAACGGCAAAGCAGCAGGGCCAGATGGCATCCCAGCGGAGTCTCTGAAAGCAGACCTAGAGACAACAGTAGAGATGCTGTACCCACTGTTTGGAAAGATCTGGGAAGAGGAGGTGATGCCGGCTGACTGGAAGGAGGGGTACCTAATCAAGCTTCCCAAGAAAGGCGACCTCAGCCAGTGTTCCAACTATAGAGGAATCACCTTGCTGTCAGTACCAAGAAAGGTCTTCAACAGGATCATCCTGGAGAGAATGAAGAGCTCCATTGACCCCAGCTGAGAGACCAGCAAGCAGGATTCAGGAAAAACTGATCATGTACAGACCAGATCGCCACTCTCCGCATCATCGTGGAACAGTCTCTGGAGTAGAGCTCCCCGCTGTACGTCAACTTTGTGAATTACGAGAAAGCATTTGACAGCGTGGACCGAAAGACTCTGTGGAAACTCCTACGACACTACGGTGTACCCACAAAGCTCGTCCGCCTGATCAAGAGCTGTGCAGCCCTGAAAGTCTAAAATTTTGCCCACCAGCCTTTGGCTAGTGACTTCCAAGTTTTACTAGCCAAACTGAAAATGTTACTAGCCAAAACTGAAAATTTTACTAGTACTGAAAATAGCCCAACTCAACAATATAATGTACCACAAGTGTTTGACGCCCAATGTTAGAGAGTGTTTTCTGCCCAGAGGCATTGAGAACAAATATTTGAACAGACAATCATAACCAAGTTCATGTTTATGTCCTGACTTCAAGCTTTCGATAGTATCAAGTGGAGAAATAAATGACAAAGTCCCCATGTGAACTGTGGTGGGATTTTTTATTTCTTAATTTTTTGTAAGCACAACAGGTTAACTCATTGTACCCCAACACCAAAATCCTCATATTTTGCCGTTGTCCTCTGAAGACTGCATTGCAGTGCAGGACACAGATCGACCATGATAGTTCAAGGGTGATGCCGGAATAGCTTGGCGCCCACAGGCGCCAAGCTATTCTGGCATCACCCTTGAACTATCATGGTCGACCCATATCTTGCTGTGGTGTGTCTGGGGTAGAATGAGTTAAAGGGTCTGTAGACCCCCAGGTATAAATTTTAGAGGGTACACAGACCCCACATCCTAACATTATAGAGGGTCCGCAGATTTATTTAAGAAAAACTGCATCATCTGTATGTTCCTTAAAATAAATTATCCCACCCGGGTCTGCCCTGGGGGACTTGGGTGGGGTTAACTACTTTTTAGTTCCCAGGGTCACCCTGGTCAGCCTCACAGGGTGGGTTTTTCCCTCTATTCTGGGGCATGTGTTTCTGTCTACCCTTGGTCCATTCACCTGTATTTGTCTTTTTAAAACTCTCCCAACTGGCTGCACTGCCTGTAGCTCTTGATATTGGATGTGTGTTGCTAAATGGTCTTAGCTTTATTTAGGCCCCATGGCGTAGGTTTATTAACGTATTGGACCGGCTGGCGACATACATTCAATATTCTGTTGTTTGTTTGTTTTTCACAAGCCTTGTTGCTGTCGGGACGTTAAGCAATGTACAATCAATCAATCATTAAAATAAATTATCTCATTTCGCTCTCTCCTCTTTAATGTGTTGTGACAGTGTGTGCGTGGCCTTTCCATGATACTGATTCTTTAACTGGTGAGCGCAAAAGCCTGTATCCTTCGCTCTCTCACACACATAAAAACATACTGGTTTATTTAACATATTGGACTGGCTGGCGACATACATTCAATATTCTGTTTCTTTTTCACAAGCAGTGCAGGCACGTCCTGAGAAAGCCTTGTTGCTGTCGGGACATTAAGCAATGTAAAATCAATCAATCATTAAAATAAATTATCTCATTTCGCTCTCTCCTCTTTAAATGTGTTGTGACAGTGTGTGTGTGTCCTTTCCATGATACTGATTCTTTAACTGGTGAGCGCAAAAGCCTGTCTCCTTCGCTCTCTCACACACAGAAAAACATATCTATTTATTTATTTGTATGATCATTTGATAATGTATTTCAACAGAGAATATAGCGTTTTCTGCTGAACGTGGCAGATTGACAATCAAAGTGTGACTTGTCTAAACTCTGTGTGTGTGTGTGTGTGTAAACTGATGTACTTAAATGTTTGTTTCAACCCGTTTAACCACTCAGAAAGATGCGTTCCTCCAATTTTTGCTTAATAACTGTGTACCAGAAGATGGATCGACCATGATTTTAAAAAAACCTGACAAACTTATTTCTGTTCAAATTTCTGGACTTGCTTTGTGAGTTTGCCTCAGTGCTCATTGCGCATGCCATTCGAGTGCCGTCGTGCTTTAGGTCACGTTATACATTTAAATTGGGAAGTTGAGGCAGTAAGAGGCCCGGTGTTTTTAAAAATAATTTTTGCCTTGTTTGAAAATTTGCAGTTGGACTGAATGTTGGAATTTGCTGGAAATTTGTGGTTAGCTGAGAGGAGACATGTTTGGTGCTTTGATTCATACCATCCTGAGCTTATCCAGTGGACAATTGTGGGCCTATGTTGAGTTGCCTTTGACGTAGTGATTTGAGGGGCACGCTGATTTCAGCTGTGCTTGGGTGTGGGGTTGGTAAGGAACCAGTTTCACAGCCAAGAAATGAGACGGGTGATGTGCTGGTTTTTTTTGTTGTATTTTGTGCATGGCAAATGTGCAGCTGGTGGGTGGTAGTGTTTTTTAGGGAATTGAAAAATTAGGGGATGACGGGGACTGACTAAGGCTAAGAGACTGGACAGTACGGAAACAGCACTGTGGTCCGTGGCCTTTAGCCATGGAAATACACTCAGCACAGCCATGACCTCTGAAAACTGTCATAGTGGCGGTGCCGCACACGGCCCAGGGGTAGCATTTCTGGTACTGTCGCTTGTCGATGGAGATGGCGGTGTCAAAGTGCAACTTTTTTCTTAGAGATTATCAAGATCAAATGGTGCCGGATTAAAGAATCCGAAGCATTTCAGCTCTTCCTTTGCTTTTTCTCCGCCGTGTACAACTTCGTTCAAGATCGAAAGCGAATCGCACGATGCCGTATCCCATAATAGTATTATGGTGACGTCACAACAAGAAACGCGTTCAACATGTAGCGCGCACTTTGTAATAACATGCTGACACCACACATAAACTAACAGTTTGCCCGCCCTGTTACACTCGCGCGGACCCCGGCGTCGGGTCGATTCTGAACGCAGCCGCGACTGAGCGAGCGGCTAACCAAGTCGTCACTAAAAATAGAACGACTGTCACCGACCTCTGTTATGGTACGCACAGTTCGAGTGACGTGTTCGGCTACTGCCGCAAAGTGATTTTTAGAGGCGGCTCGCGGTGGCAGGTCACGCGCCGGTGTACCTGATGTTCGGCTGGCGGTTTGCCATTGGATTGGAAAACGCACGAGCGCACTCGCATTTGGCGAGTGTTTTGTTTTTTTTACTTGCCAAAAAAAAATTTCACTCGCCATGGCGAGTAAATTACTTGCCATTTTCAGGGCTGCAGTGAGTGAGTGAGTATAGATTGCTTTACGTCCCGCAAGCAACAAAGGCCTTCTCAGGATGTGCCTGCGCTAAATGAAGAAAAGAACTGCAAGAAGCGCAGACAGGAAGGAGAATTTCAAAAGAAAAATACAGATGAATGGACCAGAAAGACAGAAATACAAACCCCCAAAAGAGTAGAACCCACCTTGCACGGGTTAGACAAGGTGACCCTAGGAACTAAAAAGTAGACAACCCCACCAAGGTCCCCTAGGGCAGTCCCGGTGGGGGTCTGATCAAGAGCAGCTATGATGGCATGACATGTCGCATGATCCGCGAAGGGCAGTTCACCAGGGAGCTCCAGGTCAGAACCGGTGTCAGGCAGGGGTGTCTGCTGTCTCCGTTCCTCTTCCTACTGGCCATAGACTGGGTCATGAAGAGGACCACAGAGCACAGACGAAGTGGAATACAGTGGACACTGTGGACACAGCTTGACGACCTCGATTTTGCAGACGACTTGGCATTACTGTCCTACACTCATCAACAAATGCAGGACAAGAACACGAGGCTTGCTGACATCTCGTCCCAAGTGGGCCTCACCATCCACAAACAGAAAACAAAGACAATGAGGCTGAACGCAACCAGGGAAGAACCAGTCTTGCTTGCTGGCAGCCCGTTGGAGGAGGTGGAGTCCTTCACCTATCTCAGGAGCATCATAGACAAAAAAGGCGGCACTGATGCTGATGTCAGAGCACGGATCGGTAAAGCCAGAGCAGCCTTTCTCCAGTTGAAAAAAGTGTGGAGTTCCAGGGAGCTGTCACAACACACCAAAGTCCAGATTTTCAACTCCAACGTAAAAGCAGTTCTCCTATATGGAGCAGAAACTTGGAGATTGACAAAAACCACAGTCAACAGAGTACAGATCTTCATAAACAGTTGCCTTAGAAGAATTTTGAAAATCCACTGGCCAGAGAAGATCAGCAATGTCCGACTCTGGGAGAGAACAGATCAGATAACAGCAGAGAATGAAATTGGGTGAAGAAGATGGGGATGGATTGGTCACAGACTGAGAAAGCCAGCTTCCAGTATCGCTAGGCAGGCACTGTCATGGAACCCCCAGGGAAAGAGGAAAAGAGGTAGGCCGAGAAACTCCTGTCGTCGAGACTGTCAAGCAGACATCAAGAGACTGGGAACCACCTGGAGTAAAATTGAAGGAGAAGCACAGGACAGGTGTCGATGGAGGTCTCTCGTCGACGGTCTATACCTGGGGAGGGGTGACAGGCGTAAATAAGTAAGTAATTCCCGCTACCAGTCCAGGAGAGAACGCCGACTGAGAAGCGGTCACCGAGGCCTTACCTTGCCATCGCCAGCGAAGCTGGGAAGTAAACCGCCCAAAAGAGCGAGGTAAGGTATCCGAGGAAAAGAACCGAGGTAATCCAAAGCACAACACCCACACACAGTAATCCCACCATACACAGCCGGAGCGTAACCATGAGGCTGAAACCAACCGGTCACGGTGAGCTAAGCGCAAAGACTGGTGGGATATGGTCAGGCACGTGACCGAATAGCGAGGCAAGGGAGGCCACTCAGGGTTTCTTGGTAACGACTCCCTGGAGTCGCCTCCTGGTTGTGTAGCGTACACAACAGATGCTTAGGCTGAAATCGGTAAGCTAAGTGTACCTTCCTAACAGTAATGCCATCGGTAAGAGTTTTGAGAAAACAAACTGTGATAATGTCCCAAATTCTTCTGTGGTCACCCATAAATCATGTATCACTGAAAACCTTATCCATTTCCCTACAACATGATGTATGCCTTAGTTTGATCTGAACACTTCTGATAATTATGTAGCAGGTTTTGTGAGGGAGGGTGTAGATTTTACCTCTAGACACCCAGTCGTACTCTTGACCATATAGTACTTCCAGATAAGGATATATAGACCAATGGCTTTAGTTTAACTTAATAAGGGTTGTGCCAGAATAGCTTGGCGCCTAGAGGCACCAAGCTATTCTGGCACTACCCTTTAATTATTTTAGTCAAAAAAATTTCACACACTGGTGTATTCCGAATGATAAGGGTTAAATTACTTTGTCCATGCAAATAATATTTACACTTATACAGTCTTTGGGTTAACCAGTATTGTTTGGTATTTTATAAAGTCTTTAACCCATTACATCTTGAGGCTGATTTTGTAAAATTTGCTTATTGTCCTATTAAGGCTACATTACAGATTAGGTGATAGATCAACTGTTTTAGTTCAAGGGTGTTGCCAGAATAGCTTGGCGCCTGTGGAGAAGGATTCAGAGCACCTGGGACGGGTTCTTGTTGTAGCATTATTCTAACACCCCTGCACACTGTAACACACTCATTCATCAAAGATTAGTGTCAACTTCTGTCAGACTGAATGAGCAGTTCCAGAGAAATACATACCTCAACAAGAACACACAATTTGAAACAAATATGGCTACCTTACTAAATAAATGGAATAACATTAACAACAGACTAGCCGCTGCCCTTGGGATACCAAAACACACCCAAAAAAAAACTCATAATTTGTGGGTTTCTCCAAACCTATGCGGTATGCCATAAAGAATACTGAAGTTCAAATTGCAAACAATGCTCCTAACCACCATAGCATTGTGATCAATAGGCAAACTCCTTTGTGCGAGTGGCAGATTGTAATATGAGCCTTTCCTGATCAGAACACTTATGTCATTAAATATTTATAATTGATATTCAGCAATTTGTGTGCTCTTTCCAGAAGTCATGATTACTAGACATGCTTTGGTTCAAAATGGAAGAGAAAGCAAAAACCAATTTTAATTTACCTGGCAATGAGCACAATGACTCGAAGAGGATCCCTTGCAATAGTGAACAGGAACATGGCGAATGGAGGACCAAATGATATAAAAGTGCAGCCAAAAAATTCCATAATAGTCATGGTGACGAGTGGTAAAGCTTGCTGGAGAGGTACCTGTTAAACTGACAGAATGTGAAAGTGCTGTTAACCGATTTAGCCCCGACACTGCAGCAGGAGATGGATTGACCATGATAATGTAACAGAGCGGGTTTTGGCTTGCTAATTATCATCACCCGCACATAGCAATTTTTTCCCCTAACCTTGGATTTTCCTGTATTCAGCTGCTAGCTAGAAAACACCCTGCTAGTAATTTATTGCCTGCGCGTGTGCAGTAACTTTTTTCTTAAGCACGCGTGTTGTCTGTACTTGTTTGGGTGTGTGTTTTTTTTTCTTCATGGTAGATTATTTCGGCATTGTTTTGTTGTTCACTGCAGATTTTCGGGCGGTTTGTGATGGCCGATTATTCTGGCATTGTTTCGAGTTGTCTGAGAAGACCTTGTGTAAACACATTATGACATTTCTAGGAAATGGGTTATATCCAAATGGCCAAATTCCATTGCTCTTAGTCTACTGCAATGCTAGATTATTCTAGCAGTGTTTTGCCATTCATTGCACTTGTTTGGCGGGGGTTTGGATGTGTATTTTTCTTTTCCTTGCGGTTTAGTTTGTTAAATATAAAATAACTGTGTCTTTTTGAGACATTGTGTGAACAAATTCAAAGAAGAGAGCGAGCGAAATATATATATATGTATATATGTAAAAAACAACATGCAAATGATGCAGTTTTCTTAAATCAAATTTCTTACCCTTTATTATGCCGACATGAGGGTCTGTGTCCCTCTAAAATGTACACCTGGAGGTCTACAGACCCTTTAAGCTGCTGTGAAAACAGGGGCTCTGACACCACTCACTGAGTGTTGTAATTCTATGAGATATATCTAATATGATGTCATAGCTATGATGTAGATTGTTTATAACTTCATGTACTATGAGAGAGAATGATGTGGGACTGAAGACTGCGAGCATGTGAAATGAATGTGAGAGTGAATGCAAGTGCAAGTGAGTATGTATGAGAGCTACTGGGAATGATATGAATATAGAGATCTAGTGAACCTGAAGGCCATCCATTGTCTAGTGACTTACGTTCCTCTTCATTTTCTGTTATACTATATTATAGTTATGCTTGGCATGGTGTGAATTTGAGAGTTTGCGATCGATTCTTTGCATGAGAGCCACATTCCTGACCCTATGCAAGCAGAACTTAAGACGACAACATAAAACATTCCACAAAAAACCCGACACTACTAAGGAAGAAGATACCTGACGACTGGCAGTAAACAGTGAATGACCTGGGTCCAGTGATGACGGGGAAATTTAACCGATGTGATGTACGGACATGCTTTACAGTGTGGTTGCTTACATTGATGGTGGTGTGGTTTCTGACACAAGAAGTAGGCTGCAAACAAGATGATCGCGACCGTAGTAATAAAGATGATCAGAAGTCTCCCGTGAAATTGATGAACAGACCTAGACCAGCAACAATTCTCAATATCAAAAGCTTTTGAGTCCAGGAAACAAAATTAATAATCGCTGATTATTGTCATTGTTGACAGGAATATAAACAAAATAAAAGTCTAGCATACAGTATCTCCCCTTGGTATATGTACCGAGCTCAATATTTGACAATAATGAAATTAGTAGATCTTACGAAAATAATAATCGTCGCTTTGCGAACTTCCTGTTAGTCACGGAAGGTAACTCTGCTGGCTCTTACAGTTCTCACAGTATCTATTCACCGGTCCAAAACTCTAATTTGATCTCACTTGCCGGGCCAGTGGGGCTGAGTTGGTACTGAGTGCCTAACCTGACTGACTAGAGCAACAAAGAACTAATTATCAATAATTATCAAAAAATAATTAAAACAGAAACCAAAATATAATAATTTAATAAAATATTGTTATACACAACTATTCTTCCACTCAGTATTCATGTGCGCGCGCGCACACACACACACACACACACACACACACACATTGCATGTCAGGGGTGCGACAAGGTTGTGTGTTGAGCCCACTGCTGTTTTCTATCTTTCTTTCAGAATTTGAGACAGAAATATCATCGTGCGGTGCACGTGGCATTGATATTTTTGCAGACCCACTGGGTATTTTCCTTCTTATGTATGCTGATGATATAGCCATTGTCTCTGACTCTGTAGCAGATCTCCAAAAGAAAATTAATTGTTTAGAAAAATACTGTAAAAAATGGGGTCTCACTGTGAACATGGACAAGACAAAAGTGGTGGTCTTCAAAAATGGAGGTTTTGTGAAAAATTGTGAAAAATGGTTTTATGCTGACAAGCAGATTCAAGTCGAGTCCAGTTATACTTACCTTGGTGTGATATTTTCCTCTACTCTGAACTGGGCTAGATGTGTAGAAAACTTAGCTGGAAAAGCCAGGAGAGCAGTTGCAGGCATCAAAAGACTATACTTCAAATTACAAAACTTGCCAGCTGACACTGTTTTTCACATTTTTGATGTCAAGATTAAACCCATTGTGCTATACGGGTCAGAGGTCTGGGGTTTCCAGAGACATGATGTAATTGAGCAGGTTCATATAAAGGTTTGTAAAATGGTCCTTGGTGTTGGAAGAGATGTAAAAAACAATATTGCGCTGGGTGAGTGTGGAAGATTCCCTATGTATATTGATGCCTATGTTCGAATGGTGAAGTACTGGTGCAGACTTCTTACCATGTCAGAAAACAGATACCCAAGACAGTGTTACACGATGTTATGTATGCATGATGCTTCAGGTAGATCGAACTGGGCTACGCAAATAAAGACTCTATTGTGTATGCACGGATTTGGGTATGTATGGGAAATGCAGTCAGTTGGAAACACTCCTCTGTTCATTCAGATATTCAAAGATCGGCTGATGGATTGTTTCCGACAGGACTGGCATGCATCCCTTACCTCAAACACAGAATACTGCCATTACCACCCAGAAATACTTAGAGCCAGTTACATAGGGCAGCTGAACTCTTGTGAACTCAGGCGGGCAATATGTTTACTTAGATGTAACCGTTTACCTTTAAACGGAGTATCCAGATTTGGAAAACCCATCACTAATCCAGAATGTAATTCATGTGATTGGCATAAGGCTGAAGATTTGTGTCATTTTCTGTTCGAGTGTCCAAAATATGCCCCTTTACGTAAAAAGTACATTCCACTGTTTTACTACAGATTCCCATCCGATCTTAAAGTTCAGCTGCTGTGTGGAAACCTACATGATAAACTAGTCTTTAAAGTTGCTATGTATATTTCAGGTTGCCTTAAATTAAGGAATTAGAGGGATTTGCTTTGAACTTTTCTTGTTTTTGTTTATTTATGTGCGCTGATGTAATGCTATATGAGTGTGTTTTACAACCACCTTCCTGTATTTTCTGGTTGTAAATTGTATTTTGTGTTCATATGGGCCTGATGGCCTGCAAAAACTGAAATAAATTTATTATTATTATTATTATTATTATTATTATTACACACACACACACACACACACACACACACACACACACACACACACACACACACACACACACACACACACACGCACACACACACACACACACACACACACACACACACCAGGGGCGGATCTTGAGGTGGTCCCAGGGGTGTCGCTCCCCCCTGTCCCCCCCCCCCCTGGCACACACCCAAAATTCTTTTAAATGCTTTACAAAGTCTCTTTTTTGACACTGACCCCCTGACCCCCTCCTCCCCGTTTGAAATTTTAGCATATTTTTTGCAAAGGCATGGTGAGTGTCTTGACATACATGTGCTTCCAACCCCTCCCTCACCCCCCCCCCCCTTTATCCCCATTTAAAAATTTTGGCATATTTTTGCAAAGGCATGGTGAGAGTCTTGACATACATGTGCTTCAATCCCCCCCCCCCCCCCCCTTACTTCACCGCCTTGTTCTATTTTTCCGCTACTAGAAGCATTAAGGTCTAGCGTTGGGGAGGCCTTTTGTGTCAGGCTGAAGGTCCCAAACAAAATGTTGGACCTCCCCAGCCCTCCCCCCCCATCCCTCCCCACCCCCACCCCATCGATGTAACTGATCCGCCCCTGCACACATATACACAGGAGTGGAGGAGGGGGGGGGGAGGGAGATGCCGGAAGGCAAGCCAACCTCTTCTTCTTCTTCTGATATCCCTGCCACGGTCAACCAATTGACCATAATTGCTGGGTTGCTGGTGGTTTGCAGCACACACAAAAAAGGTAACTAACTTATTTAAACTTAATTCTTACGGGCTTCTGATTTATAAGTTGGGACTAAACTGAGGAGGGGTCAAAGGGGTGGGGGGGGGAGAGGGAGAAGGGTGTTGGGAGCCAGTTGCTGTTTCCTTAAAAATGAAACACAAAGAACGCAGGTGGCAAAACAATAACAATATTCTCTTTTCTTTCCCCAAACATTTTGTTTTAAACCTTATTCTCGGGCTACGCTACTGCATGGCAAGTTCACTGCATGTGACTGTTGGTGATTTTGGTACAAAATACGGTGAATCTACGTTTTTATACCTAAAACCGGAAGTTCAGCCAGCGTACCAGGCCAGCACTGTTTTTGGAGCGGCGACACGTGGGGTTAATTTTCGTGAGGATACCAAACCAGAAAGAATGGTAACAGTGGAACAGCTTTACAAAGCCTTTGGTGTACTTGCTGATGCCAAAGACAAAGCTGGAGAGGTGAATTTATTTTTTGTAAAAACGGCTGTTCAAACTTGCAGTTGCACTTTTTAACAATGTTTATACGGGCTTCTGTTAATTTAGTCTTGTTCTCTTCACTCTTTTTCAAATTTTTGCTGCGATTTTGATTTCAGTTCTTCATTTCGCTAACATAAATACCGAATAAACATGTCAAATGAGTTCCGTAACAAACAACATGATACATGATTGAGAAAATGTACACAAATGACAAGCTGTAAACTTTTGGTACGTACGCACTGATTGGGTTCTACAAAAAAAAAAAAAAAAAAAAAAAAAAAAGGGCCAAATACACACTAAGCTGAGATTATGAAATTTTACAAACATACCTGTTTATTGCTCATTAGCAGTACATAAAATTTAATTGTCCTATTTTGGGGTTGGGTGCGTCCCAATGTTTTTACACGTGTCCCACCTTCATCACCCAATGAGTGTGAGTGTGAGCATGTTGTCACTGTTAGTGTTAGTTTGTAGTCAGACTGCAGACTTATGGTACAGTTAACTTCATTTAAACTGATACACTGGGTTCTCAGTCTTCCCTCAACTATGACCTTTCTTAATTTTACCCCCTTTTTTTACAATCATTGTGAGTAGGCACACATAAAATAAACAATAATATTAGTGTACAGAGGTTCTCATATTCCCCCGCAGTTAGGACCAAATGCTCTACTTCTACAGTTATAGGACCCTCATTATATAGCTTTTTGTAAACTAGGGTACGCTAACAATAACACTAGTGTACAGAAATTTTCTTATTCTACTTCCCCTGTGGTTAGGAACAAATGCTCTACTTCTACAGTTCTAGGAACCTCATAGCGTTTTGTAAACTGGGGTAGACTGAATAGCATGAAGGTGCAGCGGCTAAGGTAGCTTGTCTTATTTTGCATAACCAGCTGGCAACATATAATATTCTGTTGTTTTTTCCCACAAGCATCACAGGCATATCTTGAGGAAGTGTGCTATTGAGATGTTTTTAAAAAGCAATGTGCAACCAACTACAGCCAGTGCGCAAAAGTGAGCATGTCCTGGGCCAATGGTCGTCTCTCCAGCATCCGTGGTAAACTTTAATGTTGGCGTTTTCTCGGAGACTATTCAAGCTACAGTCTTCAAACTTGGTCCAAGGATACTTTTTGGCAAGACCTTTCTAAACATACCAATTTGAGTGACCTCTCATGTCAATGTCACAGGGATCAGGAAATATATAAAAAATAGCTATATTTTGACATAATTCATTTTTTTCTCATATTCACAACTTCAAACCCAAACTTGGTACAAACATACCTGATGGTAAGACCTTTCTATACATACTAATTTGGTTGATCCCTCGGAAGGTGAAGGGTCATGAGAACTCAGAAAATGGGTCCAAAATAGCCATATTTTGACAACAGATGTTTTTTCTCAAATACTATTCACAACTTCAAACCCAAACTTGCTACAGAGATACCCGGTGGTAAGACCTATCTATGCATACTAATTTGGAGACCCCTTCGGAAAGGTCAAGGGTCACAGGAGCTCAGGAAATACGTAAAAAAATAGCATGGATATTGACAAGAAATGTTTTTTCTCAATGACGATTCACAACGCCAAACCCAAACTTGGTACAGAGATACCTGATGGTAAGACCTATATGCATACTAATTTGGATGACCCATTGGAAAAGGTCAAGGGTCCGAAGAGGTCAGCAAATGTGTATAAAATGCCAATTTTTGATAGAATTGTACTTGTAGTTATTATCAACATTTTTACAAACTTTTCAATCAAATTTGGCACAAAGTTTGCTGATGACAATACCTTCCTATGTATACTAATTTAGTCGACTCATCCCAAAGGTCTAGGGTCACAGGGGTTTGACAGATGTGTAAAATCTGATTAAATTTTAAGAAAACATGGATTTTGTTGGTGCAGAAGCTGTCCCTTTACTTATTGTCACATGTGGATCAGTCATACACGTGAGCCATTTAGGGCTTTGCCTTTCTTGTTACTGTAAGCTTTGGCTGTCTGGTTGCTTTTTTTATTTAAAAAAAAATTAGATTCAGTTTAGGGCACCATTAAAAGTCCACACATGTTTTTGTTATTCCTATTTATAAAATAAAAGGGATGAACTTGATGAAGGCATACATTTTTATCATTTACTGACTGTTCCTCACTTTACACAGACTATGTTCACATCACATTACCTTTGTGTCAGATTCCTTTGGCTGCATCTTTTGCTGGATATAGGAGGACTCCAAGTACAACTGTACAAATTTTCAGAAAAAAAAACTACTCCAGAGTTCAATTCTCACCTAAACTCCCATCTAAATTCTTATGACTAATATTGTGACCTCGCGCTGGGACCATATGGCGTTGAGGCGCGTCCCCTGGGTTGTGGATAGGGGGTCCCTCGTGAGAGGGGTGCACCGAATGAAATAAGGTGCCGTGAACCAACATGGTCTAAGGGAAGGTGACCCCGACAGAAAGCCCCTGGTCCTCCTAGTAAGGGGGTTGGGCGTGGGGGTAGCTTCCCCACCCTGCAAAAAAGGAAATAGCTACAAAAACGCCGATGAAAAGACTAACAGTAATTCCTTTCCTGGAGGAGGAAGGTTCTTCTACCAGAAGACTTATGACGTCCTGTGGTGAAAGCCGGAAGTTTTCGGAAGCCACAGGACCGAGCCGCCTCTCTCTATCCAGGGACACAACCATGGGCACATGGAACGTCAAGACCATGTACCAGAGCGGCAAGGCCGCCCAGATAGCAACGGAAATGCGAAAGTACAACCTTTCCCTGCTAGGTATCAGTGAAGCCAGATGGACGCAGTCTGGCCAGAAAAGGCTGTTAAGTGGGGAGATGATTCTGTATTCAGGTCATGAAGAGGAGAATGCCCCCCATACAGAAGGAGTAGCATTCATGCTGTCACCAGTGGCACAGAGCGCTGATGGGCTGGGAACCTCTTGGGCCAAGAATTAGCACAGCAGCCTTTAGAACCAAGATAAAGCTCAAGCTGAACGTCATCCAGTGTTATGCGCCCACCAATGACAGTGATGAGGAAGAGAAACAAAGAGTTCTACGACCGACTCCAGAGTGCCGTGGACAATTGTGCGGAGCGAGACATCACCATCGTCATGGGCGATTTTAATGCCAAAATAGGGGAGGACAACACCGGATACGAAGAGGTGATGGGGAGACAGGGACTAGGCTCGGAGATGAGTGAGAACGGGGAGAGGTTTGTAGACTTTTGTGCTCTAAACCGACTTGTCATTGGAGGCAGCATCTTCCCACACAGAAGAATACACAAAGCAACTTGGGTCTCACCTGACCATACAACAGATAACCAAATAGACCATATCTGCATTAGCAAGAAATTTAGAAGATCCCTTCAAGATGTTCGAGTGAGGAGGGGAGCAGATGTCGCCTCAGACCACCATCTGCTTACCTGAAGAATGAAGCTGAAGCTAAAGAAAAGCCGCACAGAGACAACAAGAAGACAGCGCTATGTAGGCCTCCTGAGAGAAACTGGAGTTAGAGAAGAGTTCAAACTGGTGCTGTCCAACCGGTTTCAAGCGCTACAGGAGTTAGTAAATAAAGAGGAGGCGGTCACCACAGAGCAGCAGTGGAAGGCAGTTAGAGAGGCGCTGAACTCAACCTGCAAAGACACTGTAGGGTTCAGGAAACACCACCACAAGGACTGGCTGTCGGCACAGACCTTGAAGAAGATAGAAGCGAGGAAGCAGAAGAAAGCAGCGGTCAACAACAGTCGCACGAGAGCAGCCAAAGTAAGGGCACAGGAGGAATACTCGAAAGCCAACCACGAGGTGAAGAGGAGTATCAGGGCAGACAAGAGGGCCTACACAGACAGCCTGGCAGCAGAGGCAGAAAAGGCAGCAGGCAGCGGCAACATGAAACAGCTCTACGACATTACCAGAAGATTGTCGGGCAAGTATGGCCATACAGAAAGACCAGTAAAAGACAAAGAAGGTAAGCCTATTGCAGACAGAGCAGACCAACTCGACAGATGGGCCGAGTATTTTGAAGAGTTACTGAACAGACCTAGCCCACCCAACCCCCCCCCCCCCCCCCCCCCCCCCCCCCCCCCGACATCCAGCCGGCAGAGACCGACCTACCCATCAGCTGTGACAGACCCAGCCGGGAAGAGATCAGAAGAGCAGTGGCATTTTTGAAGAATGGCAAAGCAGCAGGGCCAGATGGCATCCCAGCGAAGTCTCTGAAAGCAGACCTAGAGACAACAGTGGAGATGCTGTACCCACTGTTTGGAAAGATCTGGGAAGAGGAGGTGATGCCAGCTGACTGGAAGGAGGGGTACCTAATCAAGCTTCCCAAGAAAGGCGACCTCAGCAAGTGTTCCAACTACAGAGGAATCACCTTGCTGTCAGTACCAGGAAAGGTCTTTAACAGGATCATCCTAGAGAGAATGAAGAGCTCCGTTGACCCCCAGCTGAGACTGAGAGACCAGCAAGCAGGATTCAGGAAGAACCGATCATGTACAGACCAGATCGCCACTCTCCGCATCATCGTGGAACAGTCTCTGGAGTGGAGCTCCCCGCTTTACGTCAACTTTGTGGATTATGAGAAAGCATTTGACAGCGTGGACCGAGAGACTCTGTGGAAACTCCTACGACACTACGGTGTACCCACAAAGCTCGTCCGCCTGATCAAGAGCAGCTACGATGGCATGACATGTCGCGTGATCCACGAAGGGCAGTTCACCAGGGAGCTCCAGGTCAGAACTGGTGTCAGGCAGGGGTGTCTGCTGTCTCCGTTCCTCTTCCTACTGGCCATAGACTGGGTCATGAAGATGACCACAGAGCACAGACGAAGTGGAATACAGTGGACACTGTGGACACAGCTTGACGACCTCGATTTTGCAGACGACTTGACATTACTGTCCCACACTCATCAACAAATGCAGGACAAAACCACGAGGCTTGCTGACATCTCGTCCCAAGTGGGCCTCACCATTCACAAACAGAAAACAAAGACAATGAGGCTGAACACAACCAGGGAAGAACCAATCTTGCTTGCTGGCACCCTGTTGGAGGAGGTGGAGTCCTTCACCTATCTCGGGAGCATCATAGACAAAAAAGGCGGCACTGATGCAGATGTCAGAGCACGAATCGGTAAAGCCAGAGCAGCCTTTCCCCAGTTAAAAAAAAGTGTGGAGTTCCAGAGAGCTGTCACAACACACCAAAGTCCGGATTTTCAACTCCAATGTAAAAGTAGTTCTCCTATATGGAGCAGACTTGGAGATTGACAAAAAACACAGTCAACAGAGTACAGACCTTCATGAATAGTTGCCTTAGAAGAATTTTGAAAATCCACTGGCCAGAGAAGATCAGCAACGTCAGACTCTGGGACAGAACAGAGCAGATAACAGCAGAGAATGAAATTGGGCGAAGAAGATGGGGATGGATCGGTCACAGCCTGAGAAAGCCAGCTTCCAGTATCACTAGGCAGGCATTGTCATGGAACCTCCAGGGAAAGAGGAAAAGAGGTAGGCTGAGAAACTCCTGGCGTCGAGACCTCCAAGCAGACATCAAGAGACTGGGAACCACCTGGAGTAGAATCGAAGGAGAAGCACAGGACAGGAGTTGCTGGAGGTCTCTCGTCGACGGCCTATACCCGGATAGGGGTGACAGGCGTAAGTAAGTAAGTAATATTGTGAACTATTTCCTTTATTGCTTGAAGCAGGTTTCTTTAGCTTACAAGTTACATTAACCCCTTTCATTGCCATTGGACACAACTTGTGTTTTGGAAGTTGTAGTTTAACCCTTATCATGTGAAATACACCAGTATGTGAAAATTGACTTAAAATAGTTTAAGGGTAGTGCCAGAATAGCTTGGCACCTCTAGGCATCAAGCTATTCTGACACCACCCATGAACTAAAGCCATTGGTTTATATCCTTATCTGTAAATACTATAGTATAATGTAGCTTGTATGGCAGTGTACAAATTTGAAGCTTTTAACTTCAGTCTGATACAGTGATATGGGTTAAATATCCCTGGCATGAAAGGAACTTTGACACAAATTGGTTTCACCAAGACTCTTGGCAAGAGTTACTGGTATCTAGAGCCTTAATATAAGCCCCCACAACTGTAGCGGCTCGTGAGTATCTATAGATGCTTCTTGCATAAATTTGCTAGTTGTTCACTTTACTCCAATGGGGAAGGGGTTAAAGTTGGCACCATGCTTTGGCTTTCAAGACAGAGCTGCAGTGATGACAGTGATGATGAGTAAAACACAACCCCAAAATATAATATCTAATAATGAAGCTAGGCAACTGGAGGTCGCCTAAATTATAATTTGATAAGTGGCTGGCACATTTGGGCTGTGTGCATCATTACATCTGACTTCATTTGTGTGTTTCCTTAGCATGAGGCAGAATACCGCCTGTTCATGGAAGCAGTGAAAGGTAGCCAGGGTGAAAAGCGACTTGCTTCCCAGTTCCTCACACGCTTCTTCAAGCACTTCCCAGGACTTGCTCGAGAGACCATCAATGCAATGTTTGACCTGTGTGAAGATACAGACGTGAATGTGAGTATACTGGTATTCATGCAAAACCATAGTGATTACTTTATAATAAACAAGTTTATGTACTGACATATACTACATGACAGAGATACCTGATGGTAAGAGTAAGACCTTCCTATTGGATGACCCCTCAGAAAGGTCAAGTGTCACAGATCAGGAAATGGATAACATTAACAAATTAATACCCTTTTTTTTTTGGGGCGGTCCGTGGCGCAGTGGTTAAGGCGCCTGCCACCAATGCTAAAGGTGCGAGGTTCGATTACGGGTTCCGGCGTCGGATTTTTCTCCTCTAGTAAGTGTCACCGTTAATTTGGGCGGACTGTCGGGGGTTCTTTCTCCGGGTACTCCGGCTCTTCCTCCCCCTCCACTTTGGTATCAGCTTCAGCCCACTTAATCAAATTTCAAATACAAACGATTTTGAATTTCCAAAAACTTCAGTAGCTCGCTTGAGCTTGCCCTTAGCACCACGTGAATGTTCTGTGTTTAAGTAAAGTGTGTGAGTGAATGCGCGTGATTCACGTGAGCGTGCTTGTTGGGTTCAGTTCGCGGCGGCACTTTGAGCCGATTTTCAATTGGGATAAAGCGCCTATTTAATGCGCTTATTATTATTTTATTATTATTATATATTATTATTATTATTATTTTTTTTTTCTTTCTTTTTTACAAAAATTGTTTTTTTCGCAAATACTATTAACAACTTCCATCCCAAACATTGCACAGAGATACCTGATGGTAAGACCTTCCTATGCATGCTAATTTGGGCAACACCTCGGAAAGGTCAAGGGTCACAAAGGATCAACAAATGATGTGATACCATGTCTTTTGTTAACTAAATTTGACCTTTGTCTAGAATGTTGTGGGTTGGAACCCAGCTAAGGTCAAAATTTGTTCGGACCCTATTTTTTACCATGCCTTTGCAGAATTTGCCTTCATGTTGGACAACAGATTTGAGCCCTAAACATTTCCATTTCCACGTGCACACACACTTACTGAACGGGCTAGTTAAATTATTTTTGGAACTGATCTGTAAAACCTGTTTGACAGATTCGGAAGCAGGCAATCAAGGATCTACCGTCTCTGTGCCGGATGTGTCCACAACACACAGTACAAATTGCTGAGGCCCTCAGTCAGCTATTAGCCTCAGATGATGCCGCTGAACTCAGTATCATACAGTCCTCGCTTGTCTCACTGTTTTCCATCAATGCTAAAGGTAAGGAGACATGCCTCACACCTGCCCCCTCATTCAGTAATTGCTGTGGTTTGTGTTTTGATTTTGTTTTATTGACATCAGTTGATAGGAAAATAATGAGGATAAAATTTGTTTCCATTGTGGAACCTTTTCACACTGGGGCTTCTTGTTTATTTGAAGCTAAGTATCTCAGGTGTTCAGATGGACAATGTTGCTGTACAGTACAGTTAGGCAGAAAAAAACATTTCTACTTTGAAAATAGTCAGCTACTGTTGTGGATATGACTAACCGAACTGTCTAAATCCAATCACATGTTTTGGCTTTCAATAGAACACAGTTGATTTATTACAGTTATCATGCTTTTTTCTGGAGTGGAGATGTTTTGTATAAGTTTTTGTAGCAGGCAAGTGATCATTACAGGTGTGCTGGAGGGGATGTTTCAGTACATTCTTGGCGAGCATGAAGATGACGACAACATCCGGGAGAAGATGCTCAAGTTCCTCACTCAGAAGCTGAAGACATTGCCTGAAGAAACACTGGACAAGGACTGTGAGGAATATGTAGTAGCTCAGTGCAAAAAGGTGAGGATTTAGCCCCAGCTGTTCAATGAACATAGATACAAAGCGGTTTCAGCAAGAAGCATAGATCCTCATGAGCACACGCAACTGTGGGGGGTCACGAGGATCAATGTCTCTTGCAGTTGGATCGTGTTAGATACATGTAACTTTCAGGATTCTATGTTTGGCCACGTGTTGTTTACAGTCACATTCGCGTTGCATAGACAATGTTTGCACATACTCTGACAGAACCCAGGTGTTGTGCCATTAGGCAGTGACAGACGTGCCATCGTCTCACCAGCTGGGTGTGTGGTGCATAACAAAGATTTTGCTATCTATCCTACCATGTCCACGTCTCTTTTTCAAGTCGGTTTAGAGTCATTCTCCAGTACTCGTAGTGATGAGGGGTCATAGCATTCAAAACCCCAAATATTAATACATACTATTTGTTTTGGAAAAATCTAACCAGTCTTGTGATTTACTAATGTTATTGTATCTGGAAAATCAATAGCTTAAAAAAAATTCAATTATTAGTATTTTTAATTGTATTTAAATTACGATTATTATGCTCAAAATGGCGCCGACGAATTGGAAAACCTTGCCCCTGCTATATTATCGATCCATATTTCAACACCAACACTATCAACCCTCATTTATTTGATTGTATGCGATTATCGATAGTTTAGTAAAGCATCAGAATGTTGAAAAACATCAATTTCATTTGTTTCTGCTGTGAAATTTGGGTTTGAAATTGGGGGTAATTTGCGCACCATACGTCAGGCGTCACATACACATGGTCTTCAAAAAAGGTGAAGCAGACGACAAAGTAATGAAACAAAGAAAACTTTAGTCCTACCTGAAAATCTCATGAAATACACATATTTTTATGATTTATAAGAATACAGATACTGCAGGAGGTTGTAGATGGCTTGTTTTGATTATGACGTCGCAGACATCACGCAAATGACCAGCGTTTGTTTTTTATTCATATTTTAAGAACGCGATAAAATTGTGAGGTCCGAAAGGTACTGGAAGGTTTATTTTCAAACACTGCACAAACCCTGATGTTTTGCGGAAAATGGTCATGTGACTTGGTTTTGTAGACCAAGATCAATGATGTGTCACACACACAGTATCCCATGTGCGCAAATTACCGCAAAAATTTTTCGTCAGTGCGGTTCTGCCCGACTTGAAAGATCGACGCTGGTTTGCCTTTAATTTTGTGTCATCTTGTGCTATAGGCGAGTTCACAAGTGTTTCTAATGCTGTATTGAATTGAATTAAAGGTCTTGTTTTAAAACCGCATGCATATTTTGAGCTTTTGGGTGGATAAGACTAGTGCATTCGCGTTGTGTTTACGTTTTTCACTCGGTGTCATATGTCATGCAGGTAGTTCGGAAACAGCTATCAGCGTCGTGTTTGTAGCCTATGTGTTATTTAAAAAGAAAAACGTCACCAGGGAACACACGTCCTTTTTCCTGCTACGTCTGCAGGGAACTGACTCGCTGAAAATGTTACGTAGGGAAAGAGTTAAGCCATATCTTGTAATGTGTCGGGACTGAATGAGTTCATTTGTAGCAGTATATTTTGTTTGGTTTTTGCAGGTACTGCAAGACGTTACAAAGGATGAGTTCCTGGCGGTGATGGAGATCCTGCGCTCTCTGCACTCCATGAGTACTGTGCAGGGGCGCCAGCAGCTTGTGGACATCGTCACGGAACAGGCTGAGCTGGATCAGCCACTAGAGGTCAGTTCATCCACTTTGCCCTCACAAACGACACTGGATGATAAACAGCCATGATGATAGGTCAATCCAATTCAGTTATCTGGACTCTTGTGAAAACTTTACATGTTGACAAAACACAGGTACCATGACCAACCTCTGTAATTACCTATGAACTAATTATATCAAGACACTTTTGCACTTGCTGATTTGATTCAGTCAAGGTCACAGACCTGAGAACTGTGCGTCGGTCATGCATGTTAGCCATGAGGCTTTGCTGTTCTTGTTTATTTTGACGTGGTCTTCCTTGTTTGCTTTGATGTGAGATCACATCTGATCTGATACAACAGGCCTTGTTTTGTCAGCAGTTGACCTGTACTCATTGTTTTGTTCACAGGTTTCTGATGCTGACTGTGTGGACAGGTTGCTGCAGTGCATAAAGACAGCTGCACCCCTGTTTTCAGTAAGTAAATTTCTGTGTGTGTTTAACCCCTTGCCATTTAGTTTTCAACTACCTGCATTGTGAAGATTGGCATTTTTTAAAGTTTGTGTGTGCGTACCTCTGCGTGTCCACATACACACACACACAGAGCCACAGCACTGGGAGAGACAAAGAGTGATATGAGTTCATTTATTTAACTCTTTTCATTCTGATACCGCTACTGGTTGAATAAATTTGACTGATAATTCAAGGGTGGTGCCAGGATAGCTTGGAGCCTCTGGCGCCAAGCTATTATTGGCACCAACCTTGAACTACAACAGTTGATCTATCTCCTAATCTGTAATGTAGCTGTCACAAGACAAAAAGCAAATTTTACAAGATCAGCCTCAGGACATACAGATTCAGTTTTAGTGATCCAATTTGATACTCTTTAACGATATTGTATTTCTGGGTGATGTGTTTCTGTATGATTAAATGTTAAGATGATAACGTTTTGTATATTGATTAATGTATTAAAACCCAAACATTTAGTCCACTCACATTCCCCTTGCACAACAAAACAACACACATCACACTCTATACAGAGATCCATCCCACTTGTCAAAGATACTGTAGTTTTAGCTATCATGGACCGGTGATAAAGTGAAGTACCTATATTCTTGGCTAGTGGTCGTCTGTACGGTGTCCATTCCACTGATGCCTGCTGTCGTCCTTGGTAAACTTTAACATTAGTATTTTCTTGGATGCTTTTTAAGCCACAGTCTTAAAACTTGACCCAAGGATAGTGTAGAGTGAGAACTTTTAAACATATCGAATTCAATGACCTTTCTTAAGGTCAAGGTAACAGGGTAGCCAGAAATAGGTTAAATGAGCCATAGTTTGACAAAAGTTGATTTTTCTCAAGATTATACGTGGTACAAAAGTACATGATTGTAAGACCTTTTTATGCATACTAATTTTGATGACCCATCAGAAAAGTCAAGGGTCAGCAAATGTGAACAATGACAATTGTTTCCTCAAAACCCTTACCGATGGCATTACTAATAGGAAGATACGCTAGCTAACCTGATTTCTGCCTAAGTCCGTTGTGTGAATAAGCACAACCGGGGAGGCGACTCCGGGGAGCCGTTTATCAAACGCAGCCCTGGGTAGCCTCCCCTCCCTTCCCATCAGGCCCTATGGGCTGACCCACCAGTTTCACGCTTAGCTGCCTTCCGGACAGTTGCACCGGTTTGCCTTGTGTGATTTTTCTGGTGTTGTGCGCTGAATTTTCACTTCACCTGTGTGGGATTCTTTGACAGACTGGTTTGTGGGTGCTGGCCATGCCTGATGGATTTCCTTTCTCTTCCGAGTTCTCTCTGTTCCCGCAGGGACTTCAATGAGGTAAGGTCTCGGTTAGCGCCCGAGTCATCGGCCATGGCGGACGGTCTACGGCCTTGTTGCGTTTGTTCTTCCTCGCGCCACCTCACGGCAAGGGACACTCGCCGCGCGGGGTATTGCGCTGTTATTCTTTCGACCCATCCTAGCTGGGATAAATATTACATAGGACACACAAATCCCACAGCCTGAGAGAGGTATCAAATTACGGAAGTTTGCGTCCGGGCACTTCTCATGCCACCGTGCGGCGAGGGACGCTCGCCACGCGGGGGTTGCGCTGTTATCCTTGCCACCCATCCTAGTGTGGGTACATAATACAGGCATCAGAACTGTCCGATTTTCGGCGATTTTCAGATTCTTCATGTGCTTAGTTAATAACACTTTTGACTTCTTATGTGCCAGGAAATGGCTTTAAATAACTCTACAATTCTTCAAAATCGCCGTTTTCAGATTTTTTTTTGGGGTGAACAGTTCTGATGCCTGATAATACATAGGAAACACGACTGCCACCGCCCAGGAGAGCTACAAAATTACGGAAGTTCACTTCCAGGCACTGCCGTTCACGTGCTGTGGTGGTCTGTTGCAGTGCCCAGCTGCGTTCGTGCCCTGTCTGCCTGGGGTTCCAGTGGCCTAGTGACAACCATGACTGCTGCCTACCCTGTTCGGGCTGCTCCTCGTCCCGACCTTGCAGGGTTTGCGACTCGTGGAATGAGCAACACTGGGACTTCTATCGACGGGACCGACCCTTGGCTGCCCGGGATCACGGAATGCAGCCCTGGCTCCTCGCCTCTCCGCTACCACGACTGCCGCTGCTGTGCCTACTGGCCCCCTGAGACCCCGCAAGCGGGCTTTGTCGGACATTGGGGAGCTGCCTGCGTGAAGGCTGACCTCTACTGTCCAGTGTGCTTTCCCCCTGACCGTCCGCGCTCCCCCAGCTGGGGATCAGGACTTACGGATGCAGGGACGGCCCCTCTCAGCTGGACGCAGCCAGACCGAGACCATGGCCCCGGCCGATGATACGACATGCACACAAGAGAGGCATTCACAGGCCCGATGCTCTCCCGCCTCTTGCCTCACACGAGCGTTGCCCAGTGAGCTGAGCGCTCCGGAGGCCCGCTCACCTTGAGCCCTGCCCATACGGCGCCTATCCACCCTGCAGCATGGTGCTCAGATCGCAGACCATCGCGGACGCTCACCGTCACCTGCCTTTAATCCCGGGCAAAGGACCATCTACCGGTATTCGGGGAGCCTGATCCTCCCTTCGGGAATCTTCACCCCAACTTTCACCGCGCTCGCTCGCCATGTCGCATGCCGAGGGTCTCTCGCTGCGCTGACTCGCCCCTTTTGGCACGTGAGGACTCGCGGGCTGGCTGCCTCCCTGCACAGCCACGGCGCCTTCGGTCGCAGGTGAGTGCCTGAGTGGCCCCCGGTGCACCTCGCGTCGCGCGGACTCCTCTGAGCGACCCGCCCGGCTTTTGGGTTTGTGGACCCCTTCTTCCAGCGCATCTGGGGTGGCCGTGGCCCCCCCCGCGTGGTGCCCTCTACTGTCCGCCTGCGTGCAGGCTACCCCTCCCCCCCCCCACCCCACCCACCCCCCCCCCCCCCCCCCTCGCGGACCTCTCTGGTGGGGAGTGGGAAGATGATGTTCTCAGTCTACATCCATAGGACTCCGCTTCGGCTCTCCTTTCTCATCGTCCGACGGCGCCCTCCCTCCCTGCGGGCAGCAGTCCTCAATCTTCGCGCCACAGCTCCTCACCCTCCGCCCCTCACGAAACCGCGGGGTCCTAGACCATGAAGGGCCTGGACGCGGCCGCACACGTGATCACCAGCTCCCTCCCTCCAGCCTGGTGCCCTACGTCTCCTCCCCTCCAGCAGAAGACCTCTGCCTTGGTCGACGCCTCGCGTCAGGCCAAGCGCGTCAAGTCCCTCCCGCAACCCCCTCTGTTTCATGACCTCGCAGACGCATTCAAGTCCCACCTGCAGCAGGGCAAGTTGACGGAAAGGAACTTCTTTGCTGAACGCCGATGGCCCTCGGATGTCGACATCTGTTTTCAGCAGTCTTGGTATGTGGGTCACTCCCAGGCTGTTTTGTGCCCCCTCTCACTGGTGGACGCAGCGGCTCTGGCACAGAGCGGAGGTAGGGGAAGCGCGGGGAGAGACTCTACCCCAGGGCTTGACAAGACAGCAACCCTTGTGCGGAACGCCTTAGCCTGCCTCGGCTTCTTGGAGCTAGCGACGAGACGGTGGTCCGCCGCATTGAAGATTTCTGGGCTTCCCCGGAGACGCCAGATCCCCTATGCGATCTGCATTCCTTGGCAGTGACCGCCAACCGGGTGGTGTACCATGCCTCCACGAACGCGGCAGCCACTACAGCTAACTGCGACTTGATGAGTACTGCGACGGTGCACCGGTCTTCCGGCCTGTCAAGATACAGCTCCGACAGGCCCCCCTGGGGGGAGCCTTCTCTTTGGCCCGACCTGGCAGTCAGTTAGCGAGGCGTCCAAGGATCTGTGGCCTGCATGGAGCCCTCCCGCTTTCTTACAGTCCGCAGGCCCGCGGGTCGCCCCTTGCAGAATTACAGACCCTCCTCGTGACCGGCTCTTGGGGATCATCGCGGCATAGACCCCCTCGCTTCTTCCTCCGCGAATGCGGCTCATGAAGCCGTTCCGCCCCTGGCCCCCGGTGACTCGCTACCTCCTCGACCCTCCCCCCTATCGTTCCGGAGTCCCCGGTCGGCGGGAGGTCAGCCCTCTTCCGGGACGAGTGGGGTACCTGCTTCCAGACGACCCGCGGGTACTCGCCACTGCCGCAGGGGGGCTCCAGATACCGCCCCCTCTCCACTGCTCGCCACTCTGGATCCAGTCCCCTGCCGATCTCGTGAAAGCCGATGCTCAGGCAGGCGAGGACGCCCCCCTGCTTCGGAAGTCCGCCACAGAAGTCGTCGCACGGCCTTCTACAGCCGCCTCTTCCTGGTTCCCAAGCCGGGCGGCAGGTGGCGTCCGGACATCAACTTGTCTGCCTTGAACAAGTTCATCACGGCCCCTCCCTTTCAGATGGTGAGAGCGGCCGTGTGCCCTATGGACTTCACGATCAGCCTGGATCTTGCCGACGCCTATACGCACGTCCCGATACATCCCGCTTCCTGCCGATACTTGCGCTTCGCCTTTCGTGGGATAGTCTACCAATTCCGAGCACTCCCTTTCGGTCTCAACCTCAGCACCTGGGTCTTCACCAGGATCATGGATGCGGTGTTGGCCCTCTCCCGGCGGGACTCCTCCAGCCCGATGTCCAATTACTTCGACAACCTGCTCCTGCAGAACCAGGTGGCTTCTACTCTGGAGACAGACCGGGACAGTCTTCTGTTGCTCTTGCAGTGACTGTGCTTCCTGATCAATCACGGGAAATGGGACCTCTCACCTTCGTCCATCTGGCAATGGAGTTCCTGACCAAGCAGAACAGGGTGAGTGACGGAAGCACGCGTACTGAAGCTGTCGCTGTTAGCGCGGCAGATGTGCATCGTGGACATGTGCCCGGCCAGGACCTGGCTGCACCTGCTGGGACTCATCAGCACCCCAGCGGAACTGCTTCCCCTCGGCAGACTCTATTCGCGGCCGATCCAGCTACATCTCCTCTACCACTGGCACCCATCTTCGGGCGACCTGGTAGCCCCGGTTCCTGTAGACTCCCTGGTTCGACCACACCTCCAACGGTGGGCGGACACCACCTGGTTCGGGTCGAGAGTGCCCCTCGCGTCTCCCCCTTCCCCCCCCCCCCCCCCCCCCCCCCCACCTCGTGGCGCCTCTCACTGTGTACGGACGTGAGCGGGTCGGGCTGTGGGGGGCCCATCTTCTGCCCGAGTTTGAGACTGCGGGCCAGTGGCCACCAGCCTTACGGGACAGGCACAGCAACTGGTTGGAACTGGAGGCAGTGCACCGGGCGTTGGAAAAATGGGAGCCTCGCCTCAAGCACCAGGGGGTGCTGCTTCTCTCGGACAACTCCACAGTGGTGTCCTACATTTAGAAACAAGGGGGCACCCATTCGCCATCCCTTTGCATGCTCCTGTACCAGTTGCTGCTTTGGTGCAGAGACCACGACATTGAGCTCCGGGCGCGCCACATCCCGGGCCGCCTGAACGTGCTCACGGACTCTCTCTCTCGTCGAGGGCAGCTCCTGCACACCGAGTGGACACTCAAGCCAGAGCTCTTCCGTATGATAGGCGCTCATTGGGAGATGCCCATGGTCAACCTGCTCGTGATGCGGTGGAACACCCAGCTCCCCCTCTTTGTCTCGCCCGTGCCGGACCCGCTTGCTTGGGCAGTGGACACCCTTTCGATCCCTGGGACGGCCTCGTGGCCTACGCTTACCCCCAAGCTGTGTTGGTACCCAAGGTTCTGCAGAAGCTCCGGGGCCGCCAACAGTCATCTTCCTGGTCGCCCCCTTCATTTGGAGCCGAAGCTGGACGACGGACCTTTTGAGCCTGGCCACGGACCCCCTGCTGCAGCTCCCATTGCCGTGCAAGATGCTGAAACAGCCGCAGCAGAACCTGTCCCACCTGTGCCCCAAGAGGCTCCAACTACACGCTTGGAGGTTGTGCGGACGGCCCTCTCCGCAAGAGGCTTCTCGAGTGCGGCAGTGGCGGCTATCACGGCAGCCCGCAGGTCTTCCACCATGAGGGTGTACGAGGGGCAGTGGAGGGTCTTGCAGGCTTGGTGCCATGCAAGAGACCTGTCTCGCACGGCTCTTTTGGTGCCCCAGCTGGCCGAGTTTTTCCTATGGCTGTTTACAGATCAGGGTCTGGCCCCCCGGCAGGAACGACATTTCGGCCCAAACCATCTCCTCTTGGCTCCAATGGGTCATCTGGTCTGCATATGACTGAGGACCTCTCCCTTGAGGGGGCTAAGAGACTGCAGATCCGAGCGCACAAAGTCAGAGCGGTCTCCACAAGCGTCGCATTGGACCGCAGGGTGGCAGTGGGGTGGCGATCAAGTTCCACCTTCGCACACTTCTACCTGCGCGACCTCTCGGGACAGAGAGAACCTGGAATTCATGGGCGATGTCTCGTCGGTGCAGCACTCCCTCCTGGCGCCGGACGCGCCGTAGGTAACTCTTAGTTGAAATCGTTGGGAGTGCGCCCTGGGCGCCTTACTAAGTTTGTTACTGTCACAGGGTATGGTGGGCAGCACCCTCCACCTTTTCATTATCCTTCATATTAGTAATGCCATCGGTAAGGGTTTTGAGGAAACAAATTAATTTTTCTCTAGAATACATTTTTTTCGAAAAATACTTACCAATGGCATTACTCGAAGGGCCCTCCTGCCTACCCCGCTTGCCGCCAGTTCGCGTAGCGTGAAACTGGTGGGTCAGCCGATAGAGCCTGATGGGAAGGGAGGGGAGGCCACCCGGGCTGCGTTTGATAAACGGCTCCCTGGAGTCGCCTCCCCGATTGTGCTTATTCACACAACGGACTTAGGCTGAAATCAGGTTAGCTAGCACATATTCCTATTAGTAATGCCATCGGTAAGTATTTTTCAAAAAAATATATTTTAGAGAAAAATTAATTTTTGTGGTAGAATTTTTGTTTTCATCAGCATTTTGTGAACGTTTCAATCAGACTTGGCACAAAGGTAGCTGATAAAGCCTTACTATGCATACTAAATTAGTGGACCCCTGTCAAAGGTCATGGAGGGTTCAGGAATTTGTGAAAAATGCAAAAGATTTTGAGAAAACATGAATCTTGCTAGTGCAAGGACTTTATGTTAATATAATAACGGTATTATTATTATTATTACTTAATCGCTTATTTTAGTGACCTGTGGGAAAGGTCATGGTCAAAATGGTCAGACTAATGTGGATCGGTCACACCCATGAACCATAGAGATTTTGTCCCTTTTGTTGTCTCCTGAAATTCATTGTAAGCTGATTTAACTGTAAACAATTGTCTCTCAAAATGCTCAGACTAATTATGTGGATCGGTCACACCCATGAGCAAATAGATTTTGTCTTTTTTTGTCTCTTGAAATTCATTGTGAGCAGATTTAACTGTAAACAATTGTCTCCTGTTTTCGCAGTGGGGCACTGGGCATTTCATTCACTGGGCATCCTTCCCCATTCACACACTCAGTTTAGCATCAGAAATAGGGGGGGAAATGAATTTATGTGTGTTGCTGTGTGCAGAAAAATGTGCACTCTAAGGCGTTCGTGGGGTACATCTGTGACCACGGCCTTCCAGTCCTGGACAAGCTGGCCCGTCCAGATGATGACACTAACGTACAGCTGGACCTGCTCAAGTTGTTCGCTGAGATCTCTGAGCATGCGGGTGATCTGGAGAATTTGGACTCGCGTGTGGACAACCTCTACAAAAGACTGCTGGTCAGGGACTTTCCAGTCTTTTCCTACCTCCTCTGTTCTTTTCTGTCTGCGCATAGGCTGAAGATTTCTTAGCGCTCAGCCAACATTAGTTTATTGTCAGTAGAGACAGCTTTCTAAGCAGGTTGTCGTCAACCCTTATCATTTGGAATACGCCAGTGTGTGAAATAAGTGTAACTAAAATAGTTCAAGGGTAGTGCCAGAATAGCTTGGCGCCTCTAGGCGCCAAGCTATTCTGGCACCACCCTTGAACTAAAGTCATTGGTCTATATATCATTATCTGTAAGTACTATAATGTAGCTTGCATATATGGCAGTGTACAAATTTGAAACTTTTAGTCTCAGTATGATATGGGTTAACCCATGTCATCCTCAGGCTGATTTTGTAAAATTTGCTACATTACTGATTAGGAGGTAGATCAACTGTTTTAGTTCAAGGGTGGTGCCAGAATAGCTTAGCGGCGGAGACGCCAAGCTGTTCTGGCACCACCCTTGCCTATCAGTCAGATTTGTTTCAAACAGTGGGTGTATCAGAATGATAAGGGTTAATACTACTATGGTTTATTTTGTCACGCATGAAATTAAATACTTGTGGTTACTGTTTGATCCTCTAACCCACCCTTGTCCTAATTTGTATGGTTCTAAGTCAGGCATTCCGTTCTCCATATTTGACAGATAAATGTTGGCAGGGACGGAAAAAAATGAAAGGCTCTCCGTCATCAGGACATATATCAAAAACAAGTTAGGATGAACTATAACCCACAGTCCCTTCTATGTGAGATCGGTTCTCGCTGCAAAGGGTCTGTACCTGTTGTATTTGATCTGATTCTGATGTTCATTTTGCAGCAAGGTTAGCATAACTAGACAGACGTCGAGGCCTGTCTGGTTTTGACATCATGGGCATGCTGTTGACCCATCCTAAAAAAAAATCCCTTCTGCGGCACCTTCAGCATCTTTAAATAGATGGATATGTGCGCCTCAAAGACACCATACCAAACCATACCATATAAATAGGAGAGACTTAAAAATGAGAGGCTTCCAAATGGCATATGAACACAGAGGCTGGTTTTGTCAGACATGCATGTGTATGCATGCAGTTTTTTAAAAAAAAATCAGTACTGATGTACTGATCCCAGCTGTTGGAATAATGTATGTGGTAGAGCTCCCAATCCCATGACATTTTTTAATGCTGTCTGTCTCAGTGGTGAACAGTTTGAATCCTAATGGCTCTCCTTAACTAATGTGGTGGCTGACACCTGAGATGGTGTGGCAAACTTGCCTAATGTTTCAGTTTCACCTAGGCTTATCTTTCAAATTATTTTGCTTTTGGCTCATGTGCAGTAAAAAAAAAAAAAAAAAAAGGCTGTGTGGCAGTGGTCATTCGTCTGCTGTTGTGTCTACCGTCCTCCATGGTAAACTTAACCCATTTAGCTCTGATGCCCCACAGCAGGAAAGGACAGATTTAGTGATTACCTTAACTCACCTTTTCGATCACGGTTTGGTATGGTTCCATCACGGCCAAAGAGAAAATCAGACTGAGTAGGGTGGTCAAGACCGCTTCAAAAATCATAGGCAGAGATCTTCCTAGCCTGGACTCACTGTACCAGCAGCGTCTCTTACGTAGAGCACGTCTTATCTCCAGTGATTCCACCCACCCCGGCAATGAGCTTTTTCAAATTTTACCATCAGGGCGCAGGTACAGGTCCATCAGTACCAGGACCAGCAGATTCCGCAACAGTTTTTTCCCTCTTGCTGTTCACGCTCTCTCTGATCAACCGGACTAATTGGAGAGAGCGCGAGTGGCGAGTGAGAATGATTGTGTACAGTCAGTTTTTAACTGTATCAGATCTCTCTCTCTCTCTCTCTCTCTCTCTCTCTGTGTGTGTGTGTGTGTGTGTGTGTGTGTGTGTGTGTGTGTGTGTGTGTGTGTTTAGTCTTAGTAACTGACATCAAGACAAATTCCAATGTTTTTATTGTTTTGTACATGGAAACATATGGCAATAAACCATCTTATCTATCTTATCTTATCTATCTTATCATTCAAGGCGAGCTGCCTACAGATACGGGGTGAACCGCCACATATCCGTAGGCAGCACGCCTTGAATGAGTTAAGGTGACAAGCCAATCTAGCACTACCCTTGAATTATCATGGTCTTTTCATGTTTAATGTCTCCTAATCTTTTCTTTGTGTAATTTGGTACTATTAATATTACAATTATTACCCTGTGTTTGTAGAGTAGCAACGGCAAGTATCAAAAATGGCACATGTGCTAATTACTTCATCCATTGAGAAATAAAGTTTCATTTCAATAAAATTTCATTTCATGGTCAGTCCATTTTCTGCAACTGGTACAGTCATTAGGTAACATCTCCAAAATTTGAGAAATGTGGCCGTGGTGCTAAATGGGTTAATGTAATTTTCTCAAAGTGACTATTGAAGCCACATGCTTCAGACATGGCCCAAGAATACTTTGTAGCCAGTCCATTGTAAATGTACAGTATCAATTTCAGTGAACCCTCTCAAAGGTCAAGGTCAAAGGGGCCAAAAATCAGACCTGTTTACCATATACATTTGGTATATTAAAGTACACAATTTTGCTTTGGTGTACACATGTACATGTGTATACACAAAAATACACATTTCGGTTCATTTCGGATACACATTTTTAGAATCGGACTTTTACACAGGAAGTCAATCGCAGAAGAAGAAAAGAGTCCAGGTGTTCCTGAACATTCACACTGATAAATGTCTGACGCTTGTTCGCTCCCAAAAAGGACCCAGTTATGCTCGTTGCACCCTTTGCGACTCAGACTTTTCGGTCGGGCATCCTGGCAGCTACGACTGCAAAGGACGCATCGAAAGTAAGGGACACAAAGAATTTGAGCAGTATGAAGATGTTTTGTCGGAGAGGGAGGGGGAGAGAGAAACTGACAACTCACTGGCTTGTGAAGAAATACACATGTGAGGTCCAAAGTACACATTTAGTCAGTTGAAAGTACTCTGACTGCACCCAGGGGGTAAACAGGTCTGAAAAATAGATCCAAGTTAGCCATTTGTTCACAGAAATAGTTTTTTTTTCTCAAATACTGTTTTGAGCTTCAGCCCAAACTTGTTACAGAGATACCTGATAGTGTGACTTAACTATGTTTACTAATTTAGATGCCCCCTCAGGCAGGCCAGGGTCACAAGAGGTCAGCAAAAAAAAATTGCCTACAAGATCATAGTGGCCATAATCACTGTCAACAGTGATTGTTTTTACAGGCAGAAACGTCAGTTTTCCAGCTCAATTCAATTATCTGTAGATATAGGAAATGTTGATTAACTGTTTGCCTACATCTGGCGGCTGGACCACAGCGAGATAACCACCACAAGAAAATCACTTAGTAGGAAAAAGATTTAACTCATTTGAGACGTGCTGCCTACGGATACACTGTGATTTGCCGCATATCCATAGGTCTCAAATGAGTTAAGCAGATATATTATGGCATGTTTGAAAAATTAGAGATTCATTGTTTCAATTTGCCAACCGTTCCTGTTTTGTTAGTGTGAGTCCCTATACAATTGTTTAGATAGAGCTGCCCTTCTACTCATGGTAAGGGGTGGGGGGGGGGGGGGGGGGAGGGATATCTGTTCCAGGTGCAGACAATGTGCATAAGCACTTTTCCACACAGTGATCCCAGTTTGCCCTGTCACTTCATTTGAGGTCTTTGTATACTAACAAATGAAACGCGACATTTGCAGAACTGTCGCATTTCTTTTGCTCATCAGTATACAAAAGAACCAGACATCCTTTGTTTCCCTTTGCTGGCCAGATCATTATAGAAACCATGCGTTTTTCTAATTAAGATATGGCCTGTGACATGAAAAAATTGGCGTGTCAGTCGAGAAGTTGTCATGGGCGCAATGCTCTGCTTTTTCTGTGCAGGAATACATGCCACTCCCTCCATCAGAAGGGAATGAAGAGTTGTCAGCGACAGAGGAGCCCAAGCTCAAGTTTTCATTTGTGGAGTGTCTGATGTTCGCCTTTCATCAGATCGCGCGTCGCTGTCCACAGTTCCTGGCTGATGATGCTAATGCAGAGCGCATCAAAGACTTCAAGCTTAGGTTGCTTGATAGTTTCTGTGCAGTTTTTCCATGTCTCTCTTAACCCATATCATAATGAGGTTAAAAACTTCAAAAATTTGTACACTGCCATATGGCAGGTTTTCTGGTATTTGTTTTGGCATGTCCCACTTTACTGGCGATCGGTCCACTTCCGTCGGTCTACATTCGCTGAGCGACAATAACTCGCCTTTTGGTCAATTTTCATAATTTTGAAGTGATATTTCGTCTTCAAACCTTGTCGGCAGTTTTATATACGCTCACGAACGACAAAGAGCTCGCCATCGTGAAGTATCACTGTGAGAAACGTTTATAAACCTTTCATAGTGGGAAGAGGGCGACTACGGTTTTTGAGAAAAACAGAAGCATTCGCTCGATAGAGACTGACACTAAAAAACTCAAAATACCTAAAAGATTTGCAAACCTTTCGCAGATCACTCGACAACGCTGTTTACACATGGGACGCGCTCTCTTAAAACATCGGCAATGACGTCATATCCGGAAAACATGACCGAAAAACGTTCGTCAAAAATAGATGTCGCTCGTAGAATTTGTAGTCTGATGTCGAGGTGAGTGAGCAATACTAATCAAAAGGAAACCAAAACGGGGTTTAAGGCAATAATTCTACTTGAATCTTTTAGTTTTACAATTAAATTATACCTGAAAGCAACAACCGGAAAGCTAGAAACTCTCAGTCCTTTTGTTTACAGGCGATCTCGATCGATCGCTTTGAAGACTGACACACGTTTCGAACACGTGGGTGCTGAAAATAGGTCTAGTAGGTTAACAATCGTGTTATATCAGTGTGCTGAAGCCCGCAAAACCTTTGTCGAGGAGGTTGACGTTGAAATGAATTGAAGTGAAACAGAAACATGAGTGTTCAGGAGTATGCCGTGGTAAAATTAATCACACGCTTTAGCTGCGGGAGAGTCTGTCGGTCTACATTCTTTCCGAGCGGGATTGTAAAAACACGATTTAAAATTATAAAATTAACACAATTCTTTCTTTATTGATTTATTTGTTAGCTCAAGTCACAATACATCACATATTCCCGACACACACACACACAACTGTTCATGTGATGCATGCATTCTTCGTCAGAAAATTGAAGTGTAGTTTTTGCAAAATAGCAGAAAACCTGTCATATGCAAGCTACTTTATGGTACTTACAGATAAGATATAAACCAATGGCTTTAGTTCAAGGGTGGTGCCAGAATAGCTTGGTGCCTAGAGGCGCCAAGCTATTCTGACACTACCCTTGAACTATTTTAGTTAAACTTATTTTACACACTGGTGTATTCCGAATGATAAGGGTTAACTCAATACATATTGAGGCTGATTTTGGGGGGCTCACGTGCGAAGGAAAAGTGAGTATGTTTTGGGCCAGTGGTTGTCCGTCCACCGTTGCCTGTGGCATTTTCTCAGAGACTATTCAAGCCACATTCTTCAAACTTGGCCCAATGATACTTTGTGGTAAGACCTTTCTAAACATACCAATTTGAGTGACCTCTCACAAAGGTCAAGGTCACGGGATCAAGAATTAGGTCAAAAATAGCTATATTTTGACATAATTTATTTTTTCTCAAATACTATTCACAATTTCAAACCCAAACTTGGTACAAGGATACCTGATGGTAAGACCTTTCTATACGTACTAATTTGGTTGATCCCTCGGAAAGGTCAAAGGTCACAAGAGCTCAGGAAATAAGTGAAAATAGCCATATTTTGACAAAGATGTTTTTTCTCAAATACTATTCACAACTTCAAACCCAAACTTGGTACAGAGATACCTGATGGTAAGACCTATCTATGCATACTAATTTGGATGACCCCTCAGAAAGGTCATGGGTCACAAGGGCTCAGGAAATAGGTCTGAAATAGTCATATTTTGACAAAGGATGTTTTTTCTCAAGTACTATTCACAACTTCAAACCCAAACTTGCTACCGAGGTACCTGATGGGAAGACCTTTCTACGCACACTAATTTGTTTGATCCCTCGGAAGGGTCAAGGGTCTTGAGAGCTCAGGAAATTGGTCTAAAATAGCCATATTTTGACAGAAGATGTTTTTTCGATCAAATACTATTCACAACTTAAAACCCAAATTTGGTAAAGAGATACATGATGGTGAGACCTATCTATGCATACTAATTTGGATGACCCCTTGGAATGGTCAAGGGTCACAAGAGGCTGGCAAATGTGTGTAAAATGCTGATTTTTGATAAAATTGTAGGTATTCCCAAATTTTTACAAATTTTTCAACCAAATTTAGTACAAAGATAGCTGATGATAAGACCTTTCTATGCATACTAATTTGATCGACTCATCACAAAGGTCAAGGGTCATGGGGGGGTTGACAGATGTGTGAAAAATGCTTACATTTTCAGAAAACATGGATTTTGCTGCTGCAGAAGCCAGCCCTTGTTACAAAGGTTACACACATGTAAATCAGCCATACACATGAGCTATAATGGCTTTGCCTTTCTTATTTTTAAATTTGCTTATCATGTGAAGGCTACTTTACAGATTAGGAGATAGATCAACCATTTTAGTTCAATGGTGGTGCCATAATTGCTTGGCGCCTGAGGCGCCAAGCTATCCTGGCACCACCCTTAAACTACCATAGTCAAATTTCAAACAGTGGGTGTATCAGAATGAAAAGGGTTAATGTGGGGGTAGTGATATTTGACTCGCGTGCGATTGCAAAAGTGAGTCTATGTAATGGGTGTCTTAATCCGTCTGTCATCTGTAGTAATAATGGATGCTAACTGAGCTCTAGGTGCTTACAATCAATCAAAAGCAGACACACACATACGCAAAAACGAATATATAAATAAGCAAAATGGAGATATAAAATTAGAGCCACAAAAACACTTGTGTGTACATGCGCATAAATTATCACGCACACAAACTTTGGCACAAGGATACTTTGTGGCAAGACCTTTCTAGACAGCAATTTGAGTGACCTCTCAGAGGTCAATGTCACAGGATTAATAAATAGGTAAAAATTGCCATATTTGGGCATAAGACCTGTTTTTTTTAAAATATTATTCAAAGTCAAACTTGGAACAGATAGACCTTACACATACTGATTTGGTACAACCTAACATGCCTCCTTGTTTAGAAAAGGTTATTTTTTTTCCAGCTTTTTTTTGCAATTTGTTCAGTCATGCAATTTTTTCAATCATAAACAGCGCAGTGTAGTGGATGAGATCTTTCAATGCCTACTAAATTTAGTTGATCTTTCATTAAGGTCAGGGTGATTAATAAAAGTGAAAATCCACATGTTGACAGAACATGGGACTTTTCAGATACTGTGACTGTCCTCTGTAATTATATCAAAATTCTTTCACACTTACTCATGTGAGTGGCCTTTGATTAACCCTTACGGTCTGAAAACTGTATCTCGGTCAAGCAAGTGAGCAAAGAGAATGTTGTGCAAAATTGCCATATTTTTACAAAAAAACTTTTTTTTTTTTAAATACTATTTTAAACTCCTAGGTTCATTTCTATCAAGCCGTTCTATGCATACTAATTAGGATGATGCCTCAGAATGTTCAAGGGTCACAAGAGGTTGGCAAATGTGTGAAAAATGCCAGTTTTTGATAGAAATGTAGTTTTTATCAAAGTTTTTGTAAACTTTTCAATCAAATTTGGCATAAAGGTAGCTGATGATAACACCTTTCTATGCATACCAATTTAGTCAACCCCTCACAGAAGGTCAAGGGTCATGGCTGACAAATTTATGAAAATTGTATTCCTTTTGAGAAAACTTGGGTTTGACTTTCGTTACTTTTTGTTTAGACACTTGTTCAAATCAGTGATCTGTTGGAAAGGTCTTAGTCACACTTATTATGTGGATTAGTCCCATGTGGGTCATTAGGGCTTGTCCTTTCTTGTTCAGGAGTTCTATTTATTGTGTGGCTTGTAAGTCAAGAAATCGCAGCATCAAGCGCTTTTAGCAGTCGATCAGTAAAATGCATGTCTTTACCCCTTATCATTCAGAATACACCAGTGTGTGAAATAAGTTTGACTAAAATAGTTCAAGGGTGGTGCCAGAATAGCTTGGTGCCTCTAGGCGCCAAGCTATTCTGGCACCACCCTTGAACTAAAGCTCTTGGTCTATAGCCTTATCTGTAAGTACTATAATGTAGCTTGCATATGGCAGTGTACAAATTTGAAGCTTTTAGCCTTGGTATGATGTGGGTTAAGTGTCCCCAAACCATGAACAGCTTCTGCTGACAAGAACAAGATACACGTGTCGCCCACTTAGCCAAGAACAAAATGGTAACACATAACAAGTGTGGCACATATTGCTTCGAAATGTACCATCAGCTATCATCGGCCGGACATTGACCCTATGCACCTGCAGCTTGCCCCCTTCTCATTGCCATTCATGAAAGACAGGAACATGGGATAATGACACACATCGACCCTCTTTATTTTCTCCCTTCTTTAGTACTACATTTGCGCTCATCACAAAAGATCAGTGAAACTTGGGTGTCGCCAGCTAATTTATCACAGTCGACCAGGGTCCGTAGCTAACTTTTAAGTGCTTTCCAAATGAATTTCTTAGAAACGGCCTTTTACTTACTTACTTACGCCTGTCACCCCTACCCGGGTATAGGCCGTCGACGAGAGACCTCCAGCGACTCCTGTCGTGTGCTTCTCCTTCGATTTTACTCCAGGTGGTTCCCATTCTCTTGATGTCTGCTTGGAGGTCTCGACGCCAGGAGTTTCTCGGCCTACCTCTTTTCCTCTTTCCCTGGGGATTCCATGACAATGCCTGCCTAGTGATACTGGAAGCTGGCTTTCTCAGACTATGACCAATCCATCCCCATCTTCTTTGCCCAATTTCATTCTCTGCCGTTATCTGCTCTGTTCTCTCCCAGAGTCTGATGTTGCTGATCTTTGGCCAGTGGATTTTCAAAATTCTTCTAAGGCAACTGTTTATGAAGATCTGTACTCTGTTGACAGTGGTTTTTGCCAATCTCCAAGTCTCTGCTCCATATAGGAGAACTGCTTTTACGTTGGAGTTGAAAATCCGGACTTTGGTGTTTTGTGACAGCTCTCTGGAATTCCACACTTTTTTCAACTGGAGAAAGGCTGCTCTGGCTTTACCGATTCGTGCTCTGACATCTGCATCAGTGCCGCCTTTTTTGTCTATGATGCTCCCGAGATAGGTGAAGGACTCCACCTCCTCCAACGGGTTGCCAGCAAGCAAGACTGGTTCTTCCCTGGTTGCGTTCAACCTCATTGTCTTTGTTTTCTGTTTGTGGATGGTGAGGCCCACTTGGGACGAGATGTCAGCAAGCCTCGTGGTCTTGTCCTGCATTTGTTAATGAGTGTGGAACAGTAATGCCAAGTCATCTGCAAAATCGAGGTCGTCAAGCTGTGTCCACAGTGTCCACTGTATTCCGCTTCTTCTCTGCTCTGTGGTCCTCTTCATGACCCAGTCTATGGCCAGTAGGAAGAGGAACGGAGACAGCAGACACCCCTGCCTGACACCGGTTCTGACCTGGAGCTCCCTGGTGAACTGCCCTTCGTGGATCACGCGACATGTCATGCCATCGTAGCTGCTCTTGATCAGGCGGACGAGCTTTGTGGGTACACCGTAGTGTCGTAGGAGTTTCCACAGAGTCTCTCGGTCCACACTGTCAAATGCTTTCTCATAATCCACAAAGTTGATGTACAGCGGGGAGCTCCACTCCAGAGACTGTACCACGATGATGCGGAGAGTGGCGATCTGGTCTGTACATGATCGGTTTTTCCTGAATCCTGCTTGCTGGTCTCTCAGCTGGGGGTCATCGGAGCTCTTCATTCTCTCCAGGATGATCCTGTTGAAGACCTTTCCTGGTACTGACAGCAGGGTGATTCCTCTATAGTTGGAACACTTGCTGAGGTCACCTTTCTTGGGAAGCTTGATTAGGTACCCCTCCTTCCAGTTAGCCGGCATCACCTCCTCTTCCCAGATCTTTCCAAACAGTGGGTTCAGCATCTCTACTGTTGTCTCTAGGTCTGCTTTCAGAGACTCCGCTGGGATGCCATCTGGCCCTGCTGCTTTGCCGTCCTTCAAAAATGCCACTGCTCTTCTGATCTCTTCCCAGCTGGGTCTGTCACAGCTGATGGGTAGGTCGTCTCTGCTGGCTGGATATCTGGGGGGTCGGGTGGGCTGGGTCTGTTCAGTAACTCTTCAAAATACTCGGCCCATCTGTCAAGTTGGTCTGCTCTGTCTGCAATAGGCTTGCCTTCCTTGTCTTTTACTGGTCTTTCTGTATGGCCATACTTGCCCGACAATCTTCTGGTAATGTCGTAGAGCTGTTTCATGTTGCCGCTGCCTGCTGCCTTTTCTGCCTCTGTCTGTGTAGGCCCTCTTGTCTGCCCTGATACTCCTCTTCACCTCGCGGTTGGCGTCCGAGTATTCCTCCTGTGCCCTTGCTTTGGCTGCTCTTGTGCGACTGTTGTTGACAACTGCTTTCTTCTGCTTCCTCACTTCTATCTTCTTCAAGGTCTGTGCCGACAGCCAGTCCTAAACCCTACAGTGTCTTTGCAGGTTGAGTTCAACGCCTCTCTAACTGCCTTCCACTGCTGCTCTGTGGTGACCGCCTCCTCTTCATTTACTAGCTCCTGTAGCGCTTGAAACCGGTTGGACAGCACCAGTTTATACTCTTCTCTCAATCCAGTCTCTCTCATGAGGCCTACATTATAGCGCTGTTTTCTTGTTGTCTCTGTGTGGCTTTTCTTTAACATGAGCTTTATTCTTAAGGTGAGCAAATGGTGGTCTGAGGCAATATCTGCTCCCCTCCTCACTCGAACATCTTGAAGGGATCTTCTAAATTTCTTGCTAATGCAGATATGGTCTATTTTGTTCTCTGTAGTATGGTCAGGTGAGACCCAAGTTGCTTTGTGTATTCTTCTGTGTGGGAAGATGCTGCCTCCAATGACAAGTCTGTTTAGAGCACAAAAGTCTACAAACCTCTCCCCGTTCTCACTCATCTCCCCTAGACCCTGTCTCCCATCACCTCTTCGTATCCGGTGTTGTCCTCCCCTATTTTGGCATTAAAATCGCCCATGACGATGGTGATGTCTCGCTCCGCACATTTGTCCACGGCACTCTGGAGTCGGTCGTAGAACTCTTGTTTCTCTTCCTCGTCACTGTCATCACTGTCATGGGGCGGTCCGTGGCGCAGTGGTTAAGGCGCCTGCCACCAATGCTAAAGGTGCGAGGTTCGATTACGGGTTCCGGCGTCGGATTTTTCTCCTCTAGTAAGTGTCACCGTTAATTCGGGCGGACCGTCGGGGGTTCTTTCTCCGGGTACTCCGGCTCTTCCTCCCCCTCCACTTTGGTATCAGTTTCAGCCCACTTAATCAAATTTCAAATACAAACGACTTTGAATTTCCAAAAACTACAGTAGCTCGCTTGAGCTTGCCCTTAGCACCACGTGAATGTTCTGTGTTTATGTATAGTGTGTGAGTGAATGCGCGTGTTTCACGTGAGCGTGCTTGTTGGGTTCAGTTCGCGGCGGCGCTTTGAGCCGATATTCAATTGGGATAAAGCGCCTATTTAATGCGCTTATTATTATTATTATTATTATTAGTGGGCGCATAACACTGGATGACGTTCAGCTTGAGCTTTTTCTTGGTTCTAAAGGCTGCTGTGATAATTCTTGGCCCAAGAGGTTCCCAGCCCATCAGCGCTCTCTGTGCCACTGGTGACAGCATGAATGCTACTCCTTCTGTATGGGGGGCATTCTCCTCTTCATGACCTGAATACAGAATCATCTCCCCACTTAACAGCCTTTTCTGGCCAGACTGCGTCCATCTGGCTTCACTGATACCTAGCAGGGAAAGGTTGTACTTTTGCATTTCCGCTGCTATCTGGGCAGCCTTGCCGCTCTGGTACATGGTCTTGACGTTCCATGTGCCCATGGTTGTGTTCCTGGATAGAGAGAGGCGGCTCGGTCCTGTGGCTTCCGAAGACTTCCGGCTTTCACCACAGGACGTCATAAATCTTCTGGTAGAAGAACCTTCCTCCTCCAGGAAAGGAATTACTGTTTGTCTTTTCGTCGGCGTTTTTGTAGCTATTTCCTTTTTTGTAGGGTGGGGAAGCTACCCCCACACCGAACCCCCTTACTAGGAGGACCAGGGGTTTTCTGTTGGGGTCACCTTCCCTTAGACCATGTTGGTTCACGGCACCTTATTTCATTCGGTGCACCCCTCTCACGAGGGACCCCCTATCCACCACCCAGGGGACGCGCCTCAACGCCATATGGTCCCAGCGCGAGGAAAAAACGGCCTTTTAAGTCCTTTTAAATGCCATTATGGTCCTTTCAGATCAGCCAGCAGTGCTTTTGCACAGAAAATAGACCTTTTATGTGCTTTTATCGGCATATTTTTAAAATGAAAACTTGCTTGATCAACATTGAAAAACATCGTATTTGATTCCGAAGACATGAGCAGACGAACTGGCTTCCATCTTGGCCTTGCTGAGAACATTTACCGAATCTCGCGCGTTCTCGCGAGGTATGTGATTTTATACTTCCGGTGTAATCTCGCGAGCCAAGCTGCTTTCATTCATCATGTTGATGGTTGTGAGGAAGTTTATGCATCCGTCAAGCAGTCGGCAAGCACTGAATATGTCATGTTGTTTGTTGAGAGCCTCAACAAAAACAAAAAAATCAGGATGAAGCCTGGCAGCTAGTGGTGGAAGCAGATCGTCTCAGTTTCCAGGCGCAAGAGCAGAGATCTTTAAACCTTGTGGATCAGTCTAACACACTGCAACTGACCTCAAAGGACAAGCTGGAGGAAGCATCTCACTGTGAAAAGCAACTGTGCAGATTGCAAGATGAGTTAAAGAAACTTGGATAGGCAGGTTCTTTAACTGGTCCTACAGCTTGCTTTGTGCCGAATCCCTGCATCAAGCTTCACTCCTGCAAAAAATGGAAAACTGATCTTATGCAAAAGAAGAGTTGGGCTGTTCCTTGGACTTGGAGAGCACAGAGTTACAGCTGTCAATGTTGTTGCTTGAAAAGGATCAAGATTGACATCTGGAGCTCTGACCTGGTTAAATTTCTAATCCAGGTTGAATTTCAGAAAGCTGAAAGTGAACTGTGTATATCAATGCCTACAATTCTAGTGAGCTTTGTCAAGCTTGTCCTTCCTTACTGACTGACCTGATGCAGAAGAGGAGTACAGAGTTACAGCTGTCAATTTTGATGCTTGAAAAATGAAAAGCATCAAAATTGACACCTGGACCTCTGACTTGACTGAACTTGCTGAAATAAGAGCTCCAATGCTTTTCACACGATGCTAGACAGTTGGCTCTGGGCTGATATTAAAGCTCAGACTAAACATAGCTGTCTTGATGTTTGAAAAGCACAACTATAGACAGCTGGGGCTTGATTGCAGGTTCAGAGCCCACTAAGGGAATAGCAGTAGCTATGTATCTTTATGCTTGAAACTAAGCGTCAAGATAGAAGACAACTTAGGTTAAAATAGGGATTTCCCTTGACAGCTACAGGTTCAGGGATCTTCGCACCTGGAGTGTTTTCGCAAGAATAACTGATTACTTCATAATAAATTGCTAGATTTGCTGACCAACCTGACTTTGTCGAGGTCCTTTTATTCTCAAGCTTGGTACTTTTTTAAAGGTGCTTTTAAGGTCCTTTTGAGGCCCAATCCAACTTCCCTGGGAACTCTGTCGACAGAGGCCATTTCAACCCATTTAGTCTGAACACCCAACAGCAGGAGATGGATCGACCATGATAATTCAAGGGTAGTGCCAGATTGGCTTGGCGTCTGAAGGCGGCAAGCTAATCTGGCACAACCCTTGATGATCATGGTCAATCTGTCTCCAGCAAGTGGTACATACCGGTAATGCTAGAAATAGAAGTAGCGATAGTTTGTTTCCTCAAAATACATTACCGATGACATGACTATATAGAAGTGTCTGCTGCTTACTCAATTTTAGCCTAAGAACCCGTTGTTCCAACACAACCCGGGAGGCACTCGGGGAACCCCCAAGTGGGGCCGAGAATAGCCTCCCGTTCCTGCCCATCCGTTTCCGAGTCACGTGGTGACCAACCAGTCGTTCTACTTAGCTCATGCTGTGCAGACGTGTTTGCCTTAGCCTACGGACTGTGTATGGTGCAACCGGTTCTGTGGCCGGTCGTCTGGACTTGTTTCTTTCAGACTTGTACTTGGTCTCCGACGCTGCCTGTGTACTCTGTTGGGAGGGCTTCATCGGCTGTGTGTTCTGGTGCTTCCCTCTTGTGCGCCTGCCTGGGTTCGAGTGGACTCCACGGCGCTGACTTGCTGGGACGCCCGCCCACCTTTGCGCGCTGAGGGTGGTATGGAGGTTCCTGTCCCCGTCCCCGCTTCTATGGAGAGGTAAGGTAGCCATACTAGCCCTCTGCCGGTCCCCAGGCTGGGCGCCAGTTTTGGTCAGAGGCACTTCGTTTCGCTCGTGATAGGTGTTGCAGTTGCCGGGTGCTTACCTGCACACTCGTACCTTTGTTGTACCATTTTGCGTTGAACGCTCGCCTTAGCTTGGCGGGGCCCCACGTGCCCTCGCCCGCTCGCTTTTCATGTTTGACATGTGTTGCAGTTGCCAGGTGCTTACCTGCACGCTCGTACCTTTGTTGTACCATTTCGCGTCGAACGCTCGCCTTAGCTTGGCGGGGCCCCACGTGCCCTCGCCTGCTCGCCTTTCATGTTTGACAGGTGTTGCATTTGCGAGGTGCTTGCCTGCACGCTCGTACCTTTGTTGTACCATTTCGCGTCGAACGCTCGCCTTAGCTTGGCGGGTCCCCGCGTGCCCTCACCCGCTCACCTTTCATGTTTGATAATGTCTTGCAGTTGCCGGGTGCTTACCTGCACGCAATGCGGCGAATTCCAGTGGCCGACCGACTACCACAAGGTCTGTTTCCCCTGCGCTGGCTGCACCTCCGACCACGCGTGCGATGTCACCTCCACCTGGCTCGAGCAACGTTGGTCACAGTTGTGGAGCTTACAGGTGCGAGCGCCCGGCACCGGTGAGTGATCTTTCTCCCGTCGAGGCGCCCCCCCCTCCGTGCCCGGAGCAGTGACCGCACGTGACTGCACCGACCTTGTGGAATGGATGCGACGCCGGACATGTGAGCCCAGCGCTCCTAGCAGGACTGCTTTCAACGCGACAGCTCCCCGGAGGGAGCCTGCCCGGACAAGCCCGCTGGTTCTTACGGGGAGCCACATCGTCTCTACTCAGAAAGCTTGCTGACTCCTACGGAGAGTTATTTAGCCGGCAGAGAGCCCGCCTCACTGAGCCCAGCTCGCAGTGACCAGTGTCCACTCATCCGAGGACTTCGGGCAGTTCGGTGCCCTCTCACTCCTCCAGCTGCTCCAGACGCTAGCGCTCGCCCGTTGACGTGCGTTGGAAGGACCGCGATGCGCGTCACGTCAGCAGACGCAGCCCCCGCCCCTCCGCGTCCTCATCGCTCTCGACCAAGTCTCGCGCTTCGGTTCGGCGGCCAACTCCACGTTCATCTCATTTCTACTTGCCTCGCCCGTCACGTCACCTGTTGCCTTCGCCAGTTCAGCGATCTAGTAGGAGCTCTCCTGACTGGAATCGTCGATCCTGCTCCCGTCATCGCAGTCGATTCCCCCCACTCAAGAGGAGGGACGGCAGGTAAGTAGGGTCTAGTCGCCTCCACACACACACCCCCCCCCCCCCCACCCCCCCCCCCCCCCCCCCCCGGGACCTTAGGGACGCCTTCTTCCGCCCAGCTCCAACAGTCCAGTTCACGGGACTACGTCTTCTTCTCCGACCATTGCTGGCCGGCTGAACTCCACTTGCCTTTCACCAGGCTGGTGTGCGGGCTTCTCCCAGTCTTTCACCTGCCCTCTTCCTGCCTTGCTAGGGCAGGCCATGTTGCCCTGGTGAATCGCGCCCTCCCCGCGGCTTGCACAAGACTGCGTCGCTCGTCCGGAACCCTTGGAACCCTCGTGGAATTGGCCTCCCGGGCGGCGTAGCCTTCTTCGGTCAACGCGACCTCTGCTGCGGCGCTCCCCGCTGTAGACCGAGACCCTGTCCGACGAGCTCAATGCCAGAGCCCTTCGCGGAGAGGTCGCCTCGCTTCTGCAGAAGGTCGCCACAGAGGTCGACTTGCGCCCTGACTCCACAGCACTCTACAGCTGCCTTTTCGTAGTACCCTAGCCGGGCAACAAGCAGCAGCCGGTCATTGATCTCCCAGCGCTGACCGTGGTTTGCGGCCCCGTCCTCCTGCTTGGAGACCGCCAGGGCCCTCAGGGCCGCCGTACAGCCCATGGTCTTCGCGGTCAGTCTGGACCTGTCCGACGCATATCTCCACGTTCCCATGCTCCCCCACTTCCAGGAGATATCTCCGCTTCCCCCTCGACGGCGTGATCTACCAGTTTCGGGCCCTCCCGTTCGGTCTCAACCTCAGCCCTTGGGTCTTCACCCGCTGGTCGCCATTGTTGCCGAGGCCAGACATTCGCCGTCCAATCCGTCCTTGAACTACCTGGACGACCTCCTCCTGAGGAACCAGTTGGAGGCCAACCTTGAAACGGACAGGGATGCGCAGCTTCAGCTGTTTCGCGATTGGGATTCCTGGTCAACACGGCAAGTCGGCCCTCACGCCAGTTTGCCCATCTCGGCACGGAACTCGCTACGGACCTCAACGGGGTGCGTTTCCTTGGAGCCTCGGATCCAGGAGATAGCCGCCCTATCTGGCTATAGCTCAGGAGGAAGCAGCCCCCGCTAGAGTTGGCTTCAGCTTCACGGCTTGATGAATGCAGCGGCGATCTACTCCCTCTCGGTCGTCTTCATGCCCGCCCACTACAGCTGCATCTCCTGCCCGTGACTCAGATGCTTCGTCCCCGTCTGCAGCCTTGGGCGGACGCTTCGTGGCTCACTTCGGGATTCCCGCTTGCCTCTCCGCCCCCTCAGCTGTCTTTTTGCGTTTATGCTAGTCTCTCCGGGTGGGGTTGTCACCTGCTACGGCGGTTCCTCACGACGTCCGGCCCCTGGCCTCCGGAGCTGGCGGACAGACACATCAACTGGTTGGAGCTGCAAGCGGTCTAGCAAGCCCTCATCGCGTAGGAAGCACACCTCCGGCGCCAGGAGTGGCATGTCTTCTCAGACAACGTGACAGTGGTTTCCTACATTCAGAAGCAGGGCGGTACACGCTCACCCGACCTGTGCATGCTCCTCTATCGTCTGATGCGCAGGTGCGAGGTCCGCATCTGAACGTCTTGGCCAACTCTCTCTCACGGCTCGGCCAGCTGCTCCGCACGGAGTGGTCGCTACGCACGGACATCTTTCAGATGATCTGCGCTCACTGGGAGACGCCTATAATTGACCTGTTCGCCACGAGGTGGAATCGCCAGCTTCCCCTTTTTCGTCTTTCCATTTCCAGACCCCCTTGCCTGGGCAGTCGACGCGCTCTCCATCCCATGGGAGGCCTCTTTGCATATGCGTACCCCCCGATGGCCTTCGTTCCCAAAGTCCTCCTCAAGCTTCGAGGATGCAATGCAGTCGTCTTGCTGGTAGCCCCGTTCTCCTGGAACCGGTCTTGGACCACCGACCTCCTCAGCCTCGCCACGGGCCTCCCCCTGCTGCTGCCCACACAGCACTATGCTCAGGCAACCCCACCAGCCGCTGTTCCACCCATGCCCGGACCGTCTCCTCCTTCATGCCTGGAGATTGTGCAGCAAGCCCTCACCCTTAGAGGCTTCTCGAGTGCAGCAGTGGAAGCGATCGCTACAGCCCGCAGACCCTCGACCAGGCGCGTCTACGCAGGAAAATGGCGAGTACTGTGGTCCTGGTGCGCTGACCAGTAACTCTCCCCCGCCGAACTGACTACTCCCTAGCTCGCTGACTTCTTCCTCTGGCTCTTCGGGGACCAGGGGTTGGCCCCCTTCACGATCAGGGGATACCTGGCCATGCTTGCTGACACATACCGTCACCTCGGCCGCCCGGACCCCGGCGACTGCAAGGACCTCACCGATCTTATAACTCACTTCGGCCTGCAGCATCCTGTCCCCCGCTCATTCTTTCCTCTCTGGGACCTCCCGTGGGTACTAACGTGGCTCAACTCCGAACCGCTGTCCTTGGCCCGCTTCGCGGATGTGACGTGTCAGACGTGCTCCCTGCTGGCCCTTGCCACGGCGGCCCGAGTAAGCGAGCTACGCGCGCTGTCTGCGTGCCCTGCATGCCTGCAGTTCCGGACGGATGGTTCCGTGCAGCTTCTCATGGACCCGGCTTCCTTGCCAAGATTAGGTCTCCTTGACCGCGCACCAGGTGATTGCCTTACGGCCGCTGAGGGATGTGCACTTCCCCAGGAGACCAGGCAACAAGATCCTGTGCGCGCCCTACGCATTACCTATGCAGACCCTAAGCCGTCCGGAGAGGACGCTCATGCCTCTTTCTGCCGTTGAACCCAGGCAGAACTGACTCAACAGCCCAGATGATATCTTCCTGGCTACGCTGGGTCATGCGGTCCGCCTACCGTGACCTCTCCCCGGAAGAAGCAAAGAGGCTAAAGAGGTACGAGCCATGCCCACGAGCGTCACGTTCGACCGGAGCTGCGCTGTCAGACATTGTGGCAGCTGTGGGCTGGCGGGCAGATCGACCTTCGCCTGCTTCTACCTCCGGGATCTGGCAGGCCAATGAGACAACCTCGCTCTGATGGGGGACATCACCGCAGCGCAACACTCCCTCCCGGCCGCCCAGGCGCCGTAGATACACACTTAGCTAAAATTTTCGGGAGTTTGCGGCAGGGAGGACGGCTCTGACTATAACCCGTCTGCGGCGGTGTTTTGGTCGCGGCACCCGCCTCCTTCTCGCAAGTCTTCCATATAGTCATGTCATCGGTAATGTATTTTGAGGAAACAAATCAATTTTTCCTCTAAAATGTATTTTTTCGAAAAATACTTACCGATGACAGGACTCGGAGGACCCTCCCACCTGCCCCGCTTGCCCCTGGTGAGCTAAGTATTCCGACTGGTTGGTCACCACGTGACTCGGGACCGGATGGGCAGGAACGGGAAGCTATGCTCGGCCCCACTTGGGGGTTCCCCTTGTGCCTCCTGGGTTGTGTTGGAACACAACGGGTTCTTAGGCTAAAATTGAGTAAGTAGTAGACACTTCGATATAGTCATGTCATCAGTAAGTATTTTTCGAAAAAATACATTTTAGAGGAAAAATTCATATTTCAGTTGTTTATGTTAGATTTTTGCAATTGATATAACTGTAAACTGGCAGGCAATGCCCACAGAGCTTTTGAGCAGGTGTGTTTGTTTTCAGACTGCAGTACTTTGCACGTGGTGTGCAGGTGTACATCAAACAGCTGAGGGCAGCACTGCAGGGAAAATCCGGGGATGCACTGCGCACAGATGAGGTTTGGTGCCAACTTCCTGCTCTGCACTGTTTTCTTGCCTTTTTTGTTGTTGTACAGTTTCATTGTTCAAGATCTCATTGGTAGATGTACGTTGGGCTCACCACCTGTTGCAGAAAAGTGATATATAATATTGAAATTAATTCAGGGGGGGGGGGGGGGGGATATGAGGATATGGATGGATGGATATGACATTAGTCACTTGGTTTCAGGGAAAAGTAATGTTCTAATAAGGGAGAAAATTTTTCTCGGAGCTGATAATTTTATTGTTGGCAAGGGATTTTACTGTTGACTACAGTGTTTTTGTGTGTGAATGTTTGCTTTGAGGCTGATTTTTATTTTTTATTTTCTTATTGTCCAGAGAAGTCTTCATTACAGAGTTGGGATAAATCAACCATTTTAGTTCAAGGGTGGTGCCAGAATAGCTTGGCGCCTGAGGCGCCAAGCTATTCTGGCATCACCCTTGAACTACCATAGTCGAATTGATTTCAAGCAGTCGTGTGTATCAGAATGAAAAGGGTTAACAATCCATGCCAACAATACATGTGTGAAGGCCCAAGTAACAGAGGTTTTCTGCTGCCCCTTGTATTTGTCCGTGGAACTCTCCTATGTACCGAGCAGAAGAAGAGCAGAAGAGTCTTTCATTTTGCAACATTCAGACTTGATGAGATAGTCCTTTTGTGCAGTATTATTGTAGGAAATTCTCTGGCTATTCACACAGGAGATTTTGCAAACTATCAACCCTTTACCACCTGGGGCAGGTTGCTTTGATGCTGTGACCTTGTCAAATTTGCATATCAGAGTTTGCATTTGTACAGGAGTGTCTCGTGAAAATCATTCATGTGCAACCGGTGACTATGATAGTTCAAGGGTGGTGCCAGAATAGCTTGGCACCTCAGGTCGATCGATCTCCTAATCTGTAATGTAGCCTTCACAAGACAAGAAGCAATTTTTGTAGAAAATCAGACTCAGGCTAAAATGGGTTAACTGACATGACTCAAGATCTTAGAGATATACGGCGTGCAAAGGCTTCTCAAAAGATGAAACCATTACTTTAGTTGTTTGAGAGATCATAAAATTAGTTTTTGGAGGCTGAGCTTTCTGTTGTATATTGCACATTGTTATGTTTCAGAACAAAATCAAGGTTGTGGCACTCAAGATCACGTCCAACATCAACACCCTTATCAAGGACCTCTTTCACAACCCACCTGCCTACAAGGCCACTATCACACTGTCATGGAAACCTGTAACAGTACGTGCTGTTTATATTCTGTATCAATATTGAACATGATTATATGTAGAAGAAAAGTGATAGTGATCACAAAAAATTTGTAGGATTAGTTCCCTTGTTCTCCTGGTTAGCACTAGCATGATTTCCTTGGTGCATGTGGATGCTACAAATGATACGAACAATAGAGAAAGAGAATAGATTGGTGGATAAAACATTTTTCTTTGGGAAATTCTGGCTTCTAAGTAAGTAAGAGGAAAGGGCAAAAAAATGAAAATTGTAATAAAAAGTAATCTCATCATGTCCAGGCAGTCGTTGGAACAGACCCAAGATTTAGCCTTACAGAGATTGCTGAATCATCATCTCTTTACAGAGCCTTGACCATAATGACTGTAACTCACATGATTCTAACACAGAACGAGCCAAATTCCATAGCAGAAAGTATGCATGCACCGCCGTGACCTTACACTGTACGCAGAATAGGTCAGTCTGAAGGGTGAGGTTACCTTTGCACGTCACATGGCGTAACACCTGAAACTGCTGTACTGGGTTGCTGGCCTGAGCAGCTTACTTGACCACCAGGTGCTACAGCAGTTTTGCTGGGCTGAAAGATCAGTGTCCTGTCTATGCATGACCTATTTCAATAGAGACTATTGTGCGTTGCAGACAAAAGCAACAGCATCAGCTGCAGGGACTACCACTCCGCAGGCTGCAGGGTAAGTGTGTACACTTCTTGTGCTCTAGTTGTCCACAAAGTTTGCTTTGGTCAGTGGTGAACAGGCTTTTCCCCTTAACTCATTTGAGACGATTGGCATCCGGATATTCGGCTTAACCCTTTCATTACTGAATTCTCTGGTTCGTGAATACCACTGAGTACTGCTTTTATAAAGTTCTGTATTACTCCTGCATACTGCGTTTAGAGACTAGAAAAATACCAAAATATAGTAGTGTACGGGAAAGGGTGATAGCGGAGTACCCATCCACCGCAGATACCCATAACCCTGTATTGCTGTGCCGGGCTTTGGACGGGCTACACATTGACGTCATGTGTCAGGGTCGTGTGATTGATTTGGTGACACACAGGTGCAAATATGTGACAAAATGACAGTACATTAACAACACACACCTATGAAGCAAGCAAACATGCATGAAAATGGGTCCAAAAGTGTTTGCATGCTCTTACCGTGACAATGATGTGTTGTAAACTCATAATTCAAACTTGTGACCGTGTCATTGTCTGTTTATTGCTGTCACATAGCAGTGTCCGCAATGCACACACAGGTGTCAAAAATACAAAAAGTAACTGTAAAAGATCCACTATTATATACACCTTGATTGTCCATATTTACGCATACACTATGTACAGTTACTGGGAGGGTGAATATGAAATTACAACACTGCTATACACTGGCATACACTGTCACACACTGTCACCCACTGTCACCCTGTATTTACAGTTGTACCTGTGTGTGGTACAAAAAACAAAAAAAAAACAGTTGTCATTACAACAAAGGTACACGTCACATTTCCAGCACATGGTAACAGATTTGCACCTCTTGTACGGGTTGTTCACATAGCTAACCCCTGGGTTTGCGTCTCTGTAGTGGGTGTGTCGCTTGTAGCACAGAGCACATCCATGGTCACGGCCCTCCCCTTCGACATTTAAGTGGTCAACTCAGTCAAGGCGAGTCTCATTGTTGCTGGCAGCAGAGCAGGGACGGCCCGCCGATGGTCGCCGTAGATGATAATCAGCTACCAACTCATGGGCCAGATCCAGCCTGAAACTCAGGTAGTCTCTCTTGCGCCTGTCAGCGTTACGCAACTGTCCCCTGTTTGTCACCTGGCCCTCGATCACGTAGGCATTGTATATGCTGGTCTCCAGCAGCTTCCATTCTACACGCCTATACCACTTTATGGTTCGCTTGCTTTTGTTGATTCGCGTCATTTGATCAAGCCGATCGACACCACCCATGAACTGACTATAGGCTGCTGCTGTCGGAGGGCATGGAAGCTGCACCGGTGTCCCGTCCTTTTGTCGTCGCTGTGTCGTCAGGCCTTGTTCTTCAGGTGCATGTGCTGTAGAGATATAGTACACGACACGCTTGTCTTTCCAAGCCGTAGCCACCATGCCCCTACATTCTCGCCACTCTGTATGTCCGCGATCGAGACGCCTTATGTCACGCTGTGCCTTGATCAGAGTACGGGGAAAGCCGATGCGTTCAGGTCGGACCTTCCCACACAGGTAAGTCCCTTTGCTAAACAGGTAGCAAGCGAGAACAGGTGAAGTGTAAAAATTGTCGGTGAAGATGATGTGACCCGAGTTTTGCAAGCTTTGGGTCAGGCCGACAACAACTTTGGAGCTCAATCCAAAAATTGTGTTGACCTGATCACCATGGTGGCCCACATACACCTCAAAATTGTAACAATATGCAGTGACACTATCCGCTGCCACCCACACCTTGATCCCAAATTTCACCGGTGTGTCTTTCATGTATTGCTTGAACGACAGCCGCCCTTTGAATGGTACCATTGCTTCATCCACTGTCACTTCTCGGTGGGGTGTGTATTCTGCCATGAATGAAGCCCTGATGGTGTCAATCATGTATCGGATCTTGTAGAGCTTGTCGCCGTTGTTGACAGGTGCTGATGGGTCACAATAGTGCATGTAGCGACGGATTTGGGAAAAAATTATCTCTGCTGAACATCTTCGCAATGTTGGTTCCAAGCATGTGGTACTTTGGAGCCTGTGTCCCAGTACAAGTGGTCTCTGTCAAGTTTGACGATGTCCATCATGATAATCATGCCGTAGAAGGCTTTGATCTCTGACACTGTCACATCTGTCCACTCCCCTTTGTTGTTGTCTGGGTCCTCTCTCCTCCTCTTTACTGCATTCGCGTTTGTGTACGTTATGATCGTTTCAAACACACTCTCAGAGTAGAATAGGCCAAAGTACCCGGACGCACTGACAGATGTGTCAATTGCACGTGTTGGACCTGGCCTTTGGGTGAATGTCGCCCGCTCGGGTGCAACAAATGGTCCTGCTGTCCATTCAAATTGTGGATTTCGGAACCACAGTGGCACATTGTCATCATCAAGTTCATTGCCACTTTCGTCATCGGTATCGCGACCATTATCGTTGTTGTCGTTAGTGTCTTGTCGCACAACACGCACAATATCAGCCCTTTCTTCTTCTGTCAACTGAACTAAATCCATCTCTCCAAAATCGCCTCTATCCCAAAACTCATCATCACTAAATTTGTCACTGTCACGGTCACTTTCTTCTCTCTTCGCCATTTTTGCAAGCACAACCAAAGTTCTGGAAGGAATTTTTTAATATAAACTCCGCATCCTGTTTCCCAGGCCCCTAGCTGGCTATAACATAAACACTGCGTGCCTCGTGGTACCATTTCAGTGCTGTCAAGGTCGCCGCTAATCCGGTAGCCACTCTCAGTAGGTAGCGCGGATTTTGAACGCGGCTAGCGCAAACCGCTTTAGTGGGCAGCCGTACGCGGGAGAGTAGAAGCTGCGGCCCCGCTATACCGGGAGGCCGTAAGCAGAGCAGGCGTTTCCCATGCCCGCTATAGCGGGCGTCAGTAATGAAAGGGTTAAGCCACGTATCGGGATACCAATCGTCTCGAATGATTTAACCCCTGATGCGTAACCACGATACCGATGGATGCCTACCCTACCCGGGGGGGGGGGGGGGGGCGGGGGGGGGGGGGGGGGGGGAAGAGGGGGGGGAGGGGAGGCGGGTGGGACATGTCATTTCAGTGTTCCCTGTCTGATAACGTTGTGTGTTATTTAGTGTTTTATGGCTATTTCAGCAATGTTTAGACTAGTTGGGTGTTTAACCCATTTAACCCCACACTTTCCAAATTTTAGAGGTGTCGCCTAATGACCATGTGTCAGTTGCAGGAGGTGGATCGATCATATTGATTCAAGGGTCGTGCCAGATAACGCCAGGCTGATTTGGCATGCCCTTTAAATATCATGGTTGATCCATCTCTTGCTGTAGAGCATAGGGACTAAATGGATTAATAGATCTGCAAGGTGTTGCATGTAGCATAGAAGTGGAGTATTAAAGCGATCATTTTGTTCAGTGAATGAAGAGCAGCTTGTTGGAATGCAGCGTTCAGTATGTTTTCATGGTGTGGCTTACTTACTTTACTTACGCCTGTCACCCCTCCCCGGGTATGGGCCGTTGACGAGAGACCTCCAGCGACTCCTGTCCTATGCTTCTTCGATTTTACTCCAGGTGGTTCCCAGTCTCTTGATGTCTGCTTGGAGGTCTCGACGCCAGGAGTTTCTCAGCCTACCTCTTTTCCTCTTTCCCTGGGGGTTCCATGACAATGCCTGCCTAGTGATACTGGAAGCTGGCTTTCTCAGACTGACCGATCCATCCCCATCTTCTTCGCCCAATTTCATTCTCTGCTGTTATCTGCTCTGTTCTCTCCCAGAGTCTGACGTTGCTGATCTTCTCTGGCCAGTGGATTTTCAAAATTCTTCTAAGGCAGCTGTTTATGAAGATCTGTACTCTGTTGACTGTGGTTTTTGTCAATCTCTAAGTCTCTGCTCCATATAGGAGAACTGCTTTTACGTTGGAGTTGAAAATCCGGACTTTGGTGTGTTGTGACAGCTCTCTGGAACTCCACACTTTTTTCAACTGGAGAAAGGCTGCTCTGGCTTTACCAATTTGTGCTCTGACATCTGCATCAGTGCCGCCTTTTTTGTCTATGATGCTCCCCAGATAGGTGAAGGACTCCACTTCCTCCAACGGGGTGCCAGCAAGCAAGACTGGTTCTTCCCTGGTTGCGTTCAGCCTCATTGTCTTTGTTTTCTGTTTGTGGATGGTGAGGCCCACTTGGGGCGAGATGTCAGCAAGCCTCGTGGTCTTGTCCTGCATTTGTTGATGAGTGTGGGACAGTAATGCCAAGTCGTCTGCAAAATCGAGGTCATCAAGCTGTGTCCACTGTATTCCACTTCGTCTGTGCTCTGTGGTCCTCTTCATGACCCAGTCTATGGCCAGTAGGAAGAGGAACGGAGACAGCAGACACCCCTGCCTGACACTGATTCTGACCTGGAGCTCCCTGGTGAACTGCCCTTCGTGGATCACGCGACATGTCATGCCATCGTAGCTGCTCTTGATCAGGCGGACGAGCTTTGTGGGTACACCGTAGTGTCGTAGGAGTTTCCACAGAGTCTCTCGGTCCACGCTGTCAAATGCTTTCTTGTAATCCACAAAGTTTTCGTACAGCGGGGAGCTCCACTCCAGAGACTGTTCCACGATGATGCGGAGAGTGGCGATCTGGTCTGTTCATGATCGGTTTTTCCTAAATCCTGCTTGCTGGTCTCTCAGCTGGGGGTCAACGGAGCTCTTCATTCTCTCCAGGATGATCCTGTTGAATACCTTTCCTGGTACTGACAGCAACGTGATTCCTCTGTAGTTGGAACACTTGCTGAGGTCGCCTTTCTTGGGAAGCTTGATTAGGTACCCCTCCTTCCAGTCAGCCGGCATCACCTCCTCTTCCCAGATCTTTCCAAACAGTGGATACAGCATCTCTACTGTTGTCTCTAGGTCTGCTTTCAGAGACTCCGCTGGGATGCCATCTGGCCCTGCTGCTTTGCCGTTCTTCAAAAATGCCACTGCTTTTCTGATCTCTTCCCGGCTGGGTCTGTCACAGCTGATGGGTAGGTCAATCTCCGCTGACTGGATGTCTAGGGGGTCGGGTGGGCTGGGTCTGTTCAGTAACTCTTCATAATACTCGGCCCATCTGTCGAGTTGGTCTGCTCTGTCTGCAATAGGCTTGCCTTCTTTGTCTTTTACTGGTCTTTCTGTATGGCCATACTTGCCCGACAATCTTCTGGTAATGTCGTAGAGCTGTTTTATGTTGCCGCTGCCTGCTGCCTTTTCTGCCTCTGCTGCCAGGCTCTCTGTGTAGGCCCTCTTGTCTGCTCTGACACTCCTCTTCACCTCACGGTTGGCTTCCGAGTATTCCTCCTGTGCCCTTGCTTTGGCTGCTCTCGTGCAGCTGTTGTTGACAACTGCTTTCTTCTGCTTCCTCACTTCTATCTTCTTCAAGGTCTGTGCCTACAGCCAGCCCTTGTGATGGTGTTTTTCATGGTGTGGGCAAAGACCAATTTCCCCTGATGGGAGCGCCTAGTGTGTAGTATGACAGGGAGACCTAAGGGTGTCTATGTAAAAGTGGCTTGAAAATTTGTATGCAGTCATATCCCCCAGCTATGCACCAACAGCTCTCCTATCAAGGCTTTTTCTACATCAGACCTTTAACCCTTTTTATCCTGATACACAATTGAATGAAATGAATTTGACTGTGATAGTTTAAGGATGGTGCCAGAATAGCTTGTGCCTCCGGTACTAAGCTATTCTGGCACCACCCTTGAACTAAAATGCTTGATGTGTCTCATAATCAGCAATGCAGCCTTCATTAGGACAATAAGCAAATGAAACAAAATCAGCCTCAGGATGTCATGGGTTAACAGTTAATTTGCGGATGATTTCCTGGTTGGTATTTGAGTACCAGGAAACATTTTTTTTCAACGCGTGTTATAGTTCCCATAATAGCTAATGTGGTTATAAGATGAAAAATGATCTGTATTGTTTTCAGACAGAAGAGGATAAAGCCTATCAGCTACAGCTCTAATGGCTCAGCACCAAAGAAGACCAATAAGGAGGATCGGGCCCTCTATGCTCCTCCCAGTGGCAAGTTCAGTGAGAAGGCAGGATCATGTAAGTTCAGACATGTTTTGTAAGCCGGGCATTCCATATTAAATATTTCACCAAAAGGAAATTGACTAGCTTGCCAAGATTATTAACCCTTTGAGCACCAGCACCCTATAGCAGGAGATTGATTGACCATGATAATTGAAGGGTAGTGCCAGATTAGCTTGGCGCCTTCAGGCGCCAAGCTAATCTGGCACTACCCTTGAATTATCATGGTCAATCCACCTCCTGCAAGTGGTACATAGTCGTTAAGTAACACTTCCCAAATTCGGGAAATGCGCCCATGGTGCTAAAAGGGTTAAGACATGGGTGAAAGTTGATTGTCAAAAACCCAGAACCCCTGAATTCCAGAAAGCCTGCTTGCAAAGAAACGAACTGGTCCTGCCTACTGTCACATAGATATTTAAATATTTCATGTTTTGCCTTCAGTTTCAGATTGTGGCTGTATTCATGAACAATATTGCTGACCGCGTGTTCAAATGCCATGGTTGGTCTGATCACTGCAAACTGGTCAAAAGAGGCCACATTTGCCATGTGTCGAAGTACACTGTATTGTGCAGAGCTTCCATTTTTCCGTTTTTTATCGTAAACTTTTTTTTTCCTTTTTTCTGCTTGCCAGCGTCATATCTGTGAAATGCCTAAATCCAGGGAGAATAAGGGGAGGGGGGGGGGGGGGTGTAAGACCACCTTTTTGTCTACCTTATTGAAAATACGGTAGACTTTGGGATGGGGCTGGTCGGAGCACGTTCCGTAGCATGCAAATGACAAACATAGGTGGGCGCACATCAGACTCTTGACAGTAAAGTAACACGATAAAAATTACGTCATGCCTAGCTACACCAAACCGCGCTGTTGAACGTACATTCGGCAAGAAACACTGTGAGTGTGTATGTATATAGACACGAGTTTCTCCTGTGTCTGTGTACATACAGGTCTGAAGTAGAGAACTTTTCAGCATTTTTAGATTGGATTACTCATTAAAAAGAAACATTGCTGTTTATACAAAGTCGCTTAGAAAAGACGGGTACAACACAATTTATTAATATTTCGGGTAAATACCCTTTGTCAAAATAGACAAACAAACAAACAGAGAGATTAGCCGCTACTTATCTTCATTGGCAGAAGGAATGTGGCAACCCTTCTGCCAATGAAGGTACTTCTTTGCATATTACACGCTTGGCAGTCACCTTTTTGGTCTGGATTGCTTATACAAAGTCGGTTGACCCGCATTTGAGTCCATAATTAGTGTTTTATTCATTTGAAATTATGAATACAGCTAGCTTTGAGAAAGATATTGGATGAGTTTGTTAACCAGCTTTGTATCTATTCAATGTTTTGCAAAACATAATCCATCACAGAAAAAAATGTCGACCAGAAGAATTCTCGACTTCAGACTGTGACGGTGACGTAAAAGCGCTAGCCACATTGTACGTTGTTGCTGTTGTTATACATTGTTGCTGAACTGACGCAAAGCACCAGACAAAAAGAAGAATTCTTGACTTCAGACTGTGACGGTGACGTAAAAGCACTAGCCACATTGTATGTTGTTGCTGTTATACATTGTTGCTGAACTGACGCAAAGCACCAGACACGTGATTGTTATACATAAATTGGCACAAAGAAAAAAAATCTCTCTCGCTCTCTCTCTCTCTCTCTCTCTCTCTCTCTCTCTCTCTCTCTGTCTCTCTCTGTCTCTGTGACAGTTTGATTTAGGAAGACCGCTTATAGAAAGTTGGTTGACCCACATAATTTTCACTCTATTCACTTGGTGTTTTGGATAGCTAGCTTTGAAATAGACATTGGATAAGTTCGTAATTCAGCGTTGTCAGTACCTCTTCAACTTTTTGAATAATAATTCATTTTTGCAAGTTTTGGATCCAGTATATACCCCCATTGAAACAGTCAGCCCTGGAAGAGGCCGCGTGCCTTTCAGATGAGTGAGGTGAAACATCAAACGCGTTACTGTGTACACAGCATTGTGAGAGTAGCGATGCCATGGCGTCAAGCTTATAGTGATGTCATTTTGATGCTCGTGCTATTATTCTTCAGAATTCCTGTCGCTACACGAACCCATAAAGCGTACTAATGGCGGGAAGTGCCATGTGTCCGTCTTTATTTGTGTGCGCCGACGTGTGTTGAGCAGAGATCGGCTTAGAGAGGAGGGAAATGGATCATAAGGATAAGCTTAAAAAAATATGAACAACTCTGAATGTACCTAAAAGAAAAATGCATGTGAGCTCCAAACAGTATGGTAGACTTTTGGATAAAATCCTCATTTTGTTTCTTTTTTTTTCTCTCACCCCTGTGGAAGGTCTGATTGTGGTTAGTAGACAAATACTCATTGACACGCTTGAGAGATCAGTGCAGCGAATTGAGGAGATAAACAGTGTGCAATGCACTGTGATGAAACGGTGTCACAGGGAAAGCAATCATCCCTTTTGTGACCAGAGTTACCTTCTCTTTTAATTTGCTTATAGCAGTCATAGGCATAGAGGGATGCATTTTCAAGTTTGCGTGACTAGTTCTGTGAACAAAATATGCTCTAGGTCACTAAAACAGCTTTGGGTGTTTGTGGTCTTCAAAATGTTGAGGGAAGTTGTGTGGTTTTTGGCTCACGTGCGAAGCAAAAGTGACAGTTCAGGGCCAGTGGTCATCTGTTCGTCATCTGTCGTTTATGGTAAACTTTAACGTTGGCATGTTCTCAGACACTATTCAAGCCACTGTCTTTAAACTTGGTCCAAGGATATATTGTGGCAAGACCTTTCTAAACATAACAATTTGAGTGACCTCACAAAGGTCAAGGTCACATGGGATCAGAAAATAGGTCCAAAATAGCTATATTTTGACATTTATTTTTACTCAAATACTATTCACAACTTCAAACCCATACTTGGTACAAAGATACCTGATGGGAAGCCCTTTCAATGCATACTAATTTGGTTGATTCCTCGGAAAGGTAAAGGGTCACAGGAGTTCAGGAAATAGGTTTAGCAAGTACAATAGCCATATTTTGACAAAAGATGTTTTTTCTCAATTACTATTCACAACTTCAAACCCAAACGTGCTATAGAGATACCTGATGGTAAGACCTATCTATGCATAATAATTTGGATGACCACTCTAAAAAGGTCAAGGTCATAAGAGCTCAGGAAATGGGTCAAAATTGCCATATTTTGACAAAAGATGTTTTTTTCTCAAATACTATTCACAGCTTCAAACCCAAATTTGCTACAGAGACACCTGATGGTAAGACCTATCTATGCATACTAATTTGGATGAGCCCTTGAAAAGGTCAAGGGTCACAAGAGGTCACAAAATGTGTGTAAAATACCAATTTGTTTTATAAAACTGTAGTTATCAACAGTTTTGCAAACTTTTCAATCAAATTCGGCACGAAGGTGGCTGTTGATGATAAGACCTGCCTATGTATAATAATTTAGTCAATGCGTCGCAAGAGTCGCGAAGGTTTGACAGATGTTTGAAAACTGATATCATTTGCCATCCCTTTACTTATTGTCACACATGTAGATCGATCATACACATGAGCCATAAGGGCTTTGCCTTTTTTGTTTTTCATGCTCTCAAAGAAGAATTTGCATGATTGCAACCCCTATGAAGCTGATACGTTGTATATCAGTTCTAGATATTGCATATTGCATTAACCATCATTCTCTCATGCTCATACTCATAGCAACAACAGTGATCTACTATAGACAATATAAGATGAAATAATCCTTTGACTGTGTGTCTCTTTTACTGTTGTTACAGATCGGGGTGGTGCCCGTGGAGGGTTCCGTGGAGGGTTCCGTGGGCGGCGCGGACAGAACTTTCGCCGCTATTGACCAACTATGTCATCACTAATGTATGAATATGACATTGTATGGGCAGCCATACACATCACCACTTCAAGTGCTTGTGCAGAACATGGACTGATTTGTACTGCTGCATTATGTGCAGTTCAGCGGATGTTTTGTTTAACAGTGTTTTATGTATTTTGTAAAGACAAGTGTACTGGTCCAACTCGTCTCATTGGAGTACATGTAGTTTGGACTTTACATCAAACATGGACGGACCAGTCAGGACCATAACAGACAGACAAAACTATGGATGTTAATGCTATGAGTTCATCATGTCTCTTGGTGCAGCCAGAGATACATCGGTCCTGAGATTGCCTTTATTGTTGTAGTTTGGCAGCAACTGGATTTGAAAAGGCCATTAGCATAACAGATTTTACTGTCTGTCTGTCACAAGTCCATTAAGAAAGAAATTCCTCTCTTGTCTCTGATGGTAGAGGAAATTGTAGGTAGTCTTCTAACCGGGCACTTGCGCTGTGTATGGTATGAGGAGATTAGGCAGCTGCACTGACACCACATGCAGACCAGTGGCGACCAGGGTATGGCTGGAGGGACCTTCCTGACTGTAACAGTGTGTACTACACAGACTTGGTGTCACTGTCTTCTGGCCTCTCGGCTTTGTAAGTATTAAGTCCATGGTGGTACCCACACAACACGGTCAGTTTGACAAACAATAATAGGCAGAGATTCTTAGGTCAGGTGCAGGGTTTATGACTATGTATCTCTTCCAGGTGGAATGAGCTGTCCTGGCCAGTTGAAGCAGTATACTGGCATGTTCTGCAAAGGTTAGTTTGGTTACTATGCAGTTGATCTCTTTCAGAGATTGCTGGGGGCTGGTCATGTCCGCGCAGATGTTTGTTCAGTGTTAACTCATTCAGCCCAGTGCACGTAATTCCCAAATTTCGGAGGCGTCATCTAACGACTATGCACCTGTTGCAGGAGATGGATCGACCATGATCATTCAAGGGCAGTGCCAGATTAGCTTGGCGCCGACAGGCGCCAAGCTAATCTGGCACTGCCCTTCAATGATCATGGTCGACTCATCTCCTGATGTAGTGCATCATGGCTGAATGAGTTAATGTTAATCTTGCAGTATCAGCTCTGGTGTCTTTGAGGTAAGTCTCCAATTTTCAGACTCTTCCCAGAACATTTGACAGCCATCAGGTGCAACTAAGCGCAAAATACAGGTAACTCGACATCTAAACTGGAAGCAACTTTAACCCATTCAGCCCTGATGCCCTACAGCAGGAGATAGGTCGACCATGATAATTGAAGGATAGTGCCAGATTAGCTTGGTGCCTGAGGGCACCAAGCTAATCTGGCACTACCCTTGAATTATCATGGTCGACCCATCTCCTGCAAATGGTACATAGTCATACAGTGACACCTCCAAAATGGCACCCTTGGTGAGTAATTCCTAATTTATGCAAGATGGAAGCACTGGAGTTTAGCCTTTAGTAACTGTTAGTTTTGTGCTGGTCACATCAGTGGACACTTTCTGCGGGATGTGTGTGGCCTTTCATACGTAAGTAAAGCTTCCACAGGATTTTGTTTTCTGCAAATGGTTTTTTCGCTGACTTGAGTTGTCTCTCTTCCATTTGCATCATTTGCATGCAACTCATTGAATGACTTGTAGTTACACGTGCATTGGACAGCAGCTAACAAAACGCGCTCTCAACAAGCGAGGGTAAAGACCACACAAACACTGTAGAATATGTGTCATAGGTGGTCACTGGTAATGTGTTTACAGTAAAACCTGCTCTGGGCGACCCCTTCCTTTGGGCAACCAGCCTACATTTACATACTGTTTTCCTTGGTTTGATTGACCAGCCTGTCTTGTAGGTTTTATAGCCATTTGTTTGCATACACAAAATGACACCTCAGCAACCCGTGTTGGCCAGCTGGAGGCATTTTTTTGGACACTTTTTTATAGGTGTACCTGTGCACTCTGCTATGAATAACACTAACACGTGAAGACAACTGCTCAGTAGCTTTCTTACCACAGTCATTAGTGTCAGTCCAATGTGAGCCTGTGCCAAAAGGTGCTGCGTGGAAGAGGATCTATGTTTGGGCATGTATATATAACAAACAAGCCCCTACCAAATATGGTTAGGGTTATCTTAGAGAGTGTAATTTGAAGAGATAGTAAAGACAGCGTCATGTTTATAACTACCCACTACACCAGGTAGTCTGATAAATGACAAAAATCGGTGCTCTCACAAATGGGACAGATTTTCTTCATATGTTTAAATGGTTGGTATTTTCAATTATTCTGTAGAAAGCACTTTGAAATGGTGCTGTTGCTTGTAAAAACAAACTTGCAAAACGTGTAGGTCAGTGCAGTCTACTTTTTCACTTTACTGCACAGGCACAGAATATCATCTGCTGACCGGTTTTGTCAGTGGCTTCATTTTGTGTGAAACGGCTATAAATATCAATCGGTGTTAACAGTATGCAGACAGTTTGCTGAAAATCGTTAATTACAGTGACATATTGGTCTTTGAGTGTGTTGCACTATTTATTGTCAAACGGTTGCGCCAGACCTGATATCGGAAGCATTTTGCCATGTTTCCACCCCAGACACTTGGCACACCACCGCAAACCAGACAATACAACTACTTAACAAACACCCCCTGATCCAACACATCTAAACAAACGACTCGTCAGGGACGACAAGAACGAAGGAGAACCACCCCCCCTACGACTCGACCCCCATAGGGCGCGGGCAGCCAGGATGCAAGACTGTAAAACTAGCGATGCGCGGGCACCAGCGACAGACAGCCAGAACTAAACCCCCTTACCCCCCCAACCCCTTGGCCCACCCCCACCCCCCCACCCCCCCACCCCCCGGACGAAATCAGCGCCAGCTGGAAGTCCTTGTCCCTTCAATAATAGCAATAGCTATGTTTCCACATGCAAAGTTTTTAAAATGGAAGCCATTTTACCCATAATCCTTCACCGGCAGTTTATTGCACAATGGCAACGATGGGGCAGCAAGGTATTGTAACGGGTTTTTGGGTCAAGATACAGCCATTATCCAGTATCACTAGGCAGGCATTGTCATGGAACCCCGAGGAAAAGAGGTAGGCTGAGAAACTCCTGGCGTCGAGACCTCCAAGCAGACATCAAGAGACTGGGAACCACCTGGAGTAGAATCGAAGGAGAAGCACAGGACAGGAGTTGCTGGAGGTCTCTCGTCGACGGCCTATACCCGGGTAGGGGTGACAGGCATAAGTAAGTAAGTAAGTACAGCCATTAGCAGTGAGTCAAGTTTTTCAATGGCTGCTATTGCATTTTAAATTGAAAAGCGTTGTTACTCCTTTACAGCATCTCAATAATACCCATGCTTTTGAAGAATCTGTGTACGCAATCTATTAGTATTGGTAGTATCAATATCAACAATAGCTTACGTCAGATTGTAACAGAAGTTTTGCCAGGATAGAACGCAGTTACCCCTCTTAACCCCTGCGGCCACGTTTCCAAACTTTTGGAGGCGTTGTCTAATGACTATGTACCAGTTGTAGGAGACAGATTGATCATGATAATTCAAGGGTAATGCCAGATGAGCTTAGCGCCTGAAGGCGCCAAGCTCATCTGGCACTACCCTTGAATTATGATCAATCCATCTCCTGCTGCAGGGTGTTGGGGGGGGGGCCAAATGGGCTAAAGTGCGTAGAATACAGTGGCCAAATTGGCAATTTTACCTCGGAAAATGGCCTCATATTAAACCCAACCTTCCTTTTCTCCAGGGGAACAAAACTTGTTACTACGAGGGTCCACATTATTTAGTTTTCAGCAGCCTGACTTAGACTCTTGTGTATTTTCCAAGTGTGAGGTACCAAGCCTTCCGCGAATGCCACATGTCTGGCTGAGTCAGCAAGAGAGAGATTTGCATCAGCCCCTGAACTACAGGAGTATTATAAAAATCAGGCATCAGAACTGTTCACCCCAAAAAAATCTGAAAACGGCGATTTTGAAGAATTGTAGAGTTATTTAAAGCCATTTCCTGGCACATAAGAAGTCAAAGTGTTATTAACTAAGCACATGAAGAATCTGAAAATCGCCGAAAATCGGACAGTTCTGATGCCTGTAAAAATCTATTCTTGTAAATTTGGAGCTACAAGGCCAGGCGTTCCACTGATTAGCCATTCCATTCATAAGATGGTCGTCGTCATTTTGCCTGTGCTTTTTATACGTAGTAAAGGTAAGCCAGCAAGAGAGAGATACTTGTTATCTGTATTCTGCGGGAGCATTCCGAGGATTTATGCTAATGCTAGTTGTAAATTTTGATTTACGAGGCTAAGCATTCTCTACTTATAAGCGATGTTTACAGTTGCGGATGGAGTGGGAGGCAGGGACTATCGCAGGTTATTAAAAGACTACTATGGCTTATATTGGTAAAAGCAGTGTTAGGCACACTTTAAGTCCGTGATTCCAGTCTTACTTTTTATCAGTGAAAAATAATCATGCAAACAAGTGTTCACTTACAATTTATTTTTGCTATTGATTTTTGCTATGTTGAGGGCTTTGAGCAGAAACGTCTTCACCTACGAACATGTTTGCAAAGGAGACTGAAATATTTTGTCCAGATATAAAATGTTACAACCAACACTGAAAGTTACCATAATAATGGTCCATTGTCACAACTGACCCTTTTACAGTACATTTATGTTGCATTAAAGTCACATTTCTGGAAAATGACACAGATATGTAGAAAAGAAGATTTTTCTTTCAGACAGTACAACATCTGAAAATACTTGGTTTGATTGAAAAATTTGAATTTAGTAGCAAATGTCCCCCTTTGGGGGCACCTTTTGGGCACAGGCTCATACACATCACTGCAGTCAAGAATAGCCATACAAGTTAAACCATGAATGCCTAGGAACCAGAACTGTGTATCAAAAGCTGCCCAGTAGTCGGAACTTACGTCAAAAGCAAGTTGAGTCTGATAAAGCATCCAGACCAAAAAGGTGACTGCCAAGCGTGTGAAATGCAAAGAAGTACCCAACGGAGAAAGAAACACGCTTAGAAAAAACGGTACAACACAATTTATTAATATTTCGGGTAAATACCCTTTGTCAAAATAGACAAACAAACAAACAGACATTAGTCGCTACTTATCTTCAGATGCAGAAGGAATGTGGCAACTCAAAGCATCACCACCCATGGTTTAACATTGTTTCACTGTCCTACGATCCCTATTACGATCCCTGTTTCAAGTAATGCCAGTTTGAAGGTTGGGTTGACTCGATACAGCGTTTTTGCTTGCTTTGGTTTTTCTTATATTAACCCTGGAAGGGCCTCCCTAACAGGTAGTTTCACAGCTGTCACATCAATTTCTTATCACATTCCATGATGACATCAAAAATTCATTTCTCATACCACTGCTGTGCTGTTCAGGAATTTGTTTTAATGCGGCCGTGGTCTGAGTGTAGGGTTTCATTGTGTTGGTGAAAGTTGGAATATACAAATCGGTCAACATTTTAGTGACCATGTTGAAACTGTTTAGTGCCCCAGTAGCAAAAAGTCTTCGGGCCCACAACAGTCACAGTGGGCCCGCGCACAGTGGTGCATGGTCCCACTGCGGCCATCATGGGCTCGAGGGTGATAGCTTCATTTTGATATAATCTGTATCAATTTTAGTGAATACAAAAAGTGAAATGACAAGGACTTGCTCATTCTTTTAGAGCAGGCTAGCCATGCAAGCCGCCTGGATCAGACATGCAGCACACATGCATAGTTTCAAGTGAAGTCAAAGACTACTACAGCCACACAAATGGTGATCAGCAAGACTAGTACATGGTTTAAATTAACTCAGTCACTCTGAGGCAACACATGAGAAAGTTTTAGTTGGTCCGTTCACAGATCATGTACATAGTCCTGGTCCATTGTACCACGCAGCCAATTTGGTAATGATCTGTGAGCAGAGCAACTTTCTCGTCTGCTGCATCAGTGACTGATCAAACTTATGGTGCTGCTTAAGAGCCCTACAACTAGCACGCATGTGCTATTACCTGCATGTCTGATGCAGGCGGCTGCTAGGCTAGCCTGCTTTAGAAAGATTATGTAATTCCTTGTCCCTCTGTGGACAGACAACACACGGCCGGCTACTGTGTATTGCAGGTGTTCAAGTGAATTGGGCGCTAACTGTGCCAGTGACCTAACCTCCTATTATGCTGTAACACATGTACACTAGTGATGCCCATGTGGTATAAACAGCGTTTTAATCTTGTGATACAATTTTTAAGCAAATAGTCATTTGACCATTGTGATCAAAATGCTCAGTGATGTATATTTTCTGACTTAAACCAGATTGCTGCTGCATTGGTGCAAAATCCTGAAACGCATGCATTGTCATGGAACAGGATAAAACAAAAAATTTCACATTGCAGCTGACACATAGGCAGCACAGTTTGGACTGGTGCGGTAAGTGGTTACTGAGCAGACTAGACATGCACAATATAAGGGGAAAGATCACAGAAATTTGGCTGACAGTGGAAGAATTTGTTTTTTATGTCCAAATTGAAGAAAGGCAGTTCCCCTGCACATGTATAGAAGAGACTTTGTAGGGTGGAACGTGGTGGAGCGCTTTAAATTGCATGCACATGTATCGTAAGTAGGCAGGCCTCAAACTAGACAGTTAAGTAACAAAAATTAAGTTACGCTTACCATGCTGCAGAACATACTTTTGACGCGAATCACTGTGTGTGTATGTGTGTGCATATCTCCAGTGTTTGTGTACACACAAGCTTGAAAATTTGGGAAATTTGCTCAAACCATGTAGCTGTTTATAGAAAGTCAATCGACCCAAGTTCGAGTCTGTAATTTGTATTATATTCACTTCAAATTTTGGATATAGCTAGTTTGACATAGACATCGGATCAGTTCTTTTGCCATCTTTGTACCTCTTTAACTTTCTATCTTTCTTATGTCTGTGAGAATAGTGTGCAAAAGGTTGGCAAATGTATGCAGGCTCATATAGAAGAGACTTTGTGGGCATGGGTCATCCCATCTTGTTCCTTTTTAGGCCGCCAGTGCAGTTTGTATGGAGGGGTGGTCCCCCACAGCAGGTTGTACTGTATTTGACTTGCGTTACTGGCAGCAAAGTATCTGCATTCTTCACAAGGTGTTTGTTTGTAAATTGGACAGATCCGCTTGTAGAGTGTCCTTATTTCACTTGCTTCCATGGTCTTAAAATTCACAGTTTTAGCACTTGTGCTGATACTTCTGGTTTTAGCACAATCTATATTTTAATGTTCTTGTGACTTGGTGAAGTGTTAATTTTAGCTAGAGGTTGCCACAGTTTTGCTTTTTTCCATATGTTGAGTTGATTAAGTAAAGTGACTGTAAACTGTTTCTTGTTTTTCTTTGTTTGTTGTCATTATCAATGTGTTTTGCACCTTTGAAAACAAACAATAAAAACAACTTCACATCACAGAACACCCCCCGCCCCCCCCCCCCCCCCCCCCCCCCACCCCACCCCCGACCTGCAACACGCACAGAAGATTATGAAGCAGTTTACTGTCAGTAGATGAAAGTAATGATTGTGCAGCTACCAATATCAGACTGCCCTGTACAGCCTGGTTATCAGCAAAACATCAGCCTCCACCTTTGCAGGGGTTATGCCTTCCAGTCAGAGGCATAACTGACACCACATCACTGTTCTAGAGCTGTTTACAACAGATGATCTTGATAACGTGTGAGTCTAGACCCTCTCCCAGCTTCCCTCTACCGGGACAGCCTTCCAAAACTTTTGCCCTTCATTACCGATATCATCAACACATCTCTAGAGAATGGCTCTGTCCCCGATATCTTCAAGTCCGCCATCGTCCGTCCTCCCCTCAAAATACACCTCGACCCAAACGAACTCGAGAACTATCTCCCAGTCTCCAATCTCTCTTTCCTGTACAAGCTTTTTGAGAAGGTTGTTCTCGACCTCCACCTCGCTGACAACAATCTCCTCAGTCCCTTCCAGTCTGCCTATCGCAAACATCACAGCACTGAAACGGCCCTAATACATATCCTAAACGATCTGCTCCTCTCCACCGACTTGGGCAACATCTCCCTTCTTACGCTGCTCGATCTCTCTGCCGCCTTCGACACTATAGATCACTCTATACTCCTCCACCTCCTTCACCACTCCTTTGGCATGACTGACTCTGCTCACTCCTGGTTTCTCTCCTACCTCTCCGATAGACAGCAGTACGTCGCCATCGACGGCGTCTCCTCTAACCCAGTCAGGCTCTCCTGCGGAGTTCCCCCACCCGGGTCTGCCCTGGGGGACTTGGGTGGGGTTAGGTACTTTTTAGTTCTCAGGGTCACCCTGGTCAGCCCCACAGGGTGAGTTTTTCTCTCTATTCTGGGGCATGTGTTTCTGTCTACCCGAGGTCCATTCACCTGTATTTGCCTTTTTAAAACTCTCCCTACTGTCTGCACTGCCTGTAGCTCTTGATATTGGATGTGTGTTGCTAAATGGTCTTAGCTTTATTTAGGCCTCATGTGTTAGGTTTATTTAATGTATTTGACCGGCTGGTGACATACATTCAATGTTCTGTTTAGTTTTTTTTTTCACAAGCAGTGCAGGCACGTCCTGAGAAAGCCTTGTTGCTGTCGGGACGTTAAGCAATGTACAATCAATCAATCAATCCTGCGGAGTTCCACAGCGGTCCGTCCTGGGCCCGGTCCTTTTCACACTCTACACCTCTCCCCTGTCCAACATCATCCAGTCTCATCACATACACCACCACCTCTACGCTGACGACTCGCAACTACTAGACAAAGACAAACTCAACAATACTCGGTCACTACTGACTCACATGGCTGACTGCTACGAAGATGTGAAAAACTGGATGACGGCAAACAAACTTAAACTGAATGACGACAAAACGGAAGCCATGCTGGTAGGCACTCGCCAGAAACTCTCCCAGCTCCCACCCTCTCTCCATCTTCAACTCAACAGCACCGCCATCTCCCTCTCTGACTCGGCCAAGAACCTCGGCGTTATCCTTGATTTCTCTTTTTCCATGACCAGCTTTGTCTCCGCCCCGGCCCAGGCATGCTATTTCCACCTCCGTCGCATTGGTCAGATCAGAAAATACCTCACCACCGAAGCTGCCACCAAACTTTCTGTCTCTCTCATCTTATCTCGCATCGACTATTGCAACTCTCTCCTTTCCGGCCTCCCTCACTCCACCACTTTAACCCCACCCGGGTCTGCCCTGGGGGACTTGGGTGGGGTTAGGTATTTTTTAGTTCCCAGGGTCACCCTGGTCAGCCCCATAGGGTGGGTTTTTCTCTCTATTCTGGGGCATGTGTTTCTGTCTACCCGAGGTCCATTCACCTGTATTTGCCTTTTTAAAACTCTCCCTACTGTCTGCACTGCCTGTAGCTCTTGATATTGGATGTGTGTTGCTAAATGGTCTTAGCTTTATTTAGGCCCCATGTGTTAGGTTTATTTAATGTGTTTGACCGGCTGGCGACATAGATTCAATGTTCTGTTTAGTTTTTTTTTTTTTTTTTTTTTTTCACAAGCAGTGCAGGCACGTCCTGAGAAAGCCTTGTTGCTGTCGGGACGTTAAGCAATGTACAATCAATCAATCACTCCACCACTTTCAACTCTCCAGCGCGTCCAGAACAATGTTGCCCGCCTCGTCCTCAAACAGAAGAAATCCGACCACATCACTCCCCTGCTCAAACTCCTTCACTGGCTCTCCATCTCCAAACGCATCCATTACAAGAATCTGTCTTTCTGCTACAAATTCCTTAACAACTACGCTCCTGCCTATCTCTCCAACTTACTTCACCCCTACACTCCTTCCCACTCCCTCCGCTCTGCCTCCGACACTCTCCGCCTCCACATCCCCCGCACCAAACTCGGCACTTTCGGCCCCCCGCTCCTTCTCCGTCTAAGGTCCATCCACCTGGAACACCCTCCCACTCTCTCTGCGTCAGAAACACTCCCTCTCCTCCTTCCAGTCTGCCCTCAAAACTCACCTCTTTCAACAGTTCTAGCACTATAACATCACCACACTCCTCACCCCAAGCTGACTGTCGTAATGTATTTGTGGTATGTGAGTCATTGTCAAAGCGTGCGCGAGCTGTGAGTGCACGCTTAGAGTTATAATTATAAAATAAGTGCATTATAAATACCATAATTATTAATTATTAGTCTGCTGTATGGCTTTGTAGATTAAACTTTACAACTTTGAAATAAATGTATCAACAAACAGGTGCATACTTGACCCTGGGTTCAATCCCAGCAGCAAAGTCTTTGGACCCATGATGGCCGCAGTGGGCTCGTGCATAGCCATGCGCGGGCCATCATGGGCCCAAAGACCTTTGCTTTCTGGAAATTACAGCCACCTACAAAGAATCCTTCATTGCTTTCCATGTCTCATGAACATAAACTGCTTGCTGAAACGCCACAAAGTGAAAATGGCACTGCTGAAAAAAATATACAATCTTTGAATATGTACACAATCTTTGATTCTAACATTCTTGGATATCTTTAACCCTTTAACTCTCATTGTGCCTTAAAGTTATATTGCCCAGGATCAAGCATCTTAACACAGTCAGAAAACTGTCTGCAACAGATACTGCTGACAATATTTGTATGGATCCTTTGTGTACTATCTTAGAGCTTTATGATGTAAGTACAATGCCAAATGTTGAATTCATCTTTTGCAGGGTGTGTTGTTTTTGTACCTGAGTCACCGATTTATCGTCTGCATTGGCCTGGTTTTGAATTAATATGCATATTTATGAGCCTACGTCACAAGGCCGCAGAACCCGGCTGACTATCAGTGTATCGCAATACTGCAGGTCACGAGGTCATCAGTGTGGTATACACACGTGTCGGTGTACACATGTACTGATATTCTCCGGCATCCTTCGACGCAATTTTCCACGAGAATGTAGAATAAACCTTTCATACTCCCTATGCTGTCAAATCACAATGCGGGTTCCGCTTGAAATGCTAGTATTTACAAGTAACGATCGCCAGGCTGCATCGTGCACCGCGGAGGGCGTGGCTTGTTCAACTCTCCGCGCAAAGCGACCGAGCGAGCGTCCACGGTGCCTAGTTTGACCTTTGATTCTTTATCCCTCGGAAACACGAAACAGAACATTGATATTTATACCCACTTTCTGCACTGCAGTCAATTTCACATCTCGCACATCGAAGTCTACGTAACTGACGGCATCATTGGAAACGACAAATGCACCATCGCAGCAGAAACACTACCTCTGTGAATCGAGTGAATGAGAGCCCGCACAGACAAAAACGTGTCATGACCAGTGATGTGCAACTTTGACACACACCGTAGTTTTCAGATCCTTGCAGCATAAAATCTGATAACTAGCTCACAACTATATGATAAAACAGGTTTCAAATCTTGCGAAATCAGTAAAGGATACATTCTACTGAAGATCATGAATTCTGAAAATCACTAGCGCTCGCGGAACTATACAAAGATCGACAAAAACCGTAGATCACTTACAGATTCACAAAGCGGCAAATTCCGGATGGACGATGAAGCCGGCCAAGCTCTTGCTTTACGTGTTGCCACATGTCCATATTCCCTTGTCTGATGTCAATTCTAATTAGGGGTATCTTGTCTCTCAGCCTCTTTATTCTCTTCAGTTCCAAGTCATCATTGTCGGCGCAAGTCGATGATACTTTCTTCATTCTTCACTGGTTCATCCGCCATTTTGTCTCTGATTGGTTATAATTATACAGATGACCTAAAGGTCGTATAGAATAGTTGTGACGTCAGCTACCATCGCCTATCAGAAGCAATCTTTTCACAATACCTGTCACAAGATTCCGGTGGACCTCTTTTTGCTTTGAACGGATGAAAGAAAGCATTTGGTGGGACAATAGGGTGGTCACTGTCTCAGTGGGTATGTGTACTGAAGCCCAGTAAAAGCTTTTTGCGAACTGAAGCCTTCAAAAAGTTCAATTGTGCCCCTTTAAAGTGCTGTAGTCCTAGTACTGTTCATTCCGGAAGTGCCAGTATTTCTCCTTACTCCCAAAGTGCCATGAGGTGAACGTTGAGGCATGTGCTATTCCAGACACAACAAAAATGGGCGGCTGCATAATTTGTGTGACTCCGACATCTTTCTTTGCTGGGGATGGCCTATTCTGATGAGCATAGGAAATGCAACATTTTTAAAATCATTGGAAACACTTGTTTCTGATGATTCCAAAAATGTTGCATTTCTTTTGCTCATCAGTATATACGACTGTACATGAAGAATACCAGAATTTGCAATGAAGCTGCCAAGGAGTTTGACCTATGAAACTGTTTCTTCAAGACCATTTATGTATTTTATTCAGATATACTGTGCCCCCCAAAAAGGATAGTTGAGATTTCAACTTGATTGGTTGAGAATTTTCAATATTAGTTATGGCCTACAATTTCACATTGGCCTTGTGCAGGTCATGTGATTGGATTGGGAGCCATGTATATGGCGTTAGGGTCCTACGGTAAGTCACATGCAGGTTATTTCTGTGGAAATTGCGTCAGATTTGTTTTGGTTTGTCTTGTGATGATCATGGTCATGAGAACCTTGTTAAAACTGATTGTCTTTTGTCAGTTAATTAGCAGGCAATTCATCATACTTTTAGGTAATCAGCTACAAACCGGATGTTCTTTGTTGAAACATTCCAAGTAACATTCAAAATCACCTTTAGTTGTAGTCAGTAAATAGCCAAAAGTTGACACAGATGCTGTTGAGATGTGCTACAGATGACAATATATATTTTGATTTTTTTTTTTATCCCCAGAGTTACCGATATGTTTTGTCCTAAATAATCATAATCACTTGAAATTGCTGATGATAAACTTGCAGCAGAATGTCGTAAACCATGTGTATCCAAAAACTACATGGAACGCCCCTTAACCCTTTTAGCCCCAAGGTCCCATTTCTCACATTTTGGAGGTGTTGCCTAAAGACTATGTACCTTTTGCAGGAGATGGCTTGACCATGATAATTCAAGGGTAGTGCCAGATTAGCTTGGCACCTGTAGGGATCCGGGGCTTAAGGGGTTAAATTGATTTCAAAAGTTTCTATTCTACACCTTTTGACTTTATATTCATACAGTTTAGTGGAGTGGAGAGTGAAGAAGAGGCATGTTAAGTGACGCAACCATCTGTAAACAAGATGAGGATTTCCTCCCAAAGTCTACCGTATTGTTTTGAGCCAACGTATTCTTGTTTTTAGGAATATTCAGAGTTGTTTCTATTTTTAAGCTTGTCCTTCCGATTCATCTCTCTCCACCCTGCCACCTGATCCGCACATTGGCACACACAAACACAGCACTTCACAGCAGTTATCCCTTTTTGCCCCAGATCCCAACACACAGGAGATGGCCTGACCATGATAATTCAAGGGTAGTGCCAGATTAGCTTGGCGCCTGAAGGCGCCAAGCTAATCTGGCACTACCCTTGAATTATCATGGTCAATCCATCTGATCTCCTGCAACTGGTACAAAGTCCTTAGGCAACACCTCCAACATTTGAGAAATGGGGCCTTGGGGGCTAGAAGGGCTATACTTTCCATGGGTTGACGTAGCCACAGCCATTCTGAAGAAGGGGTCACCCAAATTAGTATGCATATATAAAGGTCTTAACTGTACCAAAGTTTGGTTGGAAGTTCAATGGTATTTGAGAAATTATTTTTAACCTATTTCTGGACCCCTGTGACCTTGCCCTTTATGAGAGGTCACCAGCGTAATTATGTTTGGAGAGGTGTTGTCACAAAGTATTGTTGGGCCACGTTTGAAGACTGTGTCAAATAGTATATGGCGTATTCCAAATGATATGGGTTAAAGACTGACAGTCATTCATTTTACTGACCGACCGCTAAAAGCGCTTCATGCTGCGATTTCTCGACTTACGAGCCGCACAATTAATAGAACTCCTGAACAAGACCCTTTTCATCCTGATAAATAAATAAAATAAATCAGCTCATTAAATAGGCGCCTTATCCCAATTGAAAATCGGCTCAAAGCACCACCGCGAACTGAACCCAACAAGCGCGCTCACGTGAATCAATGCGCATTCACTCGCTCACTGTACATAAACACAGAACATTCACATGGTGCTGAGGGCAAGCTCAAGCGAGCTACTGAAGTTTTGGAAATTCATATCGTTTATATTTGAAATTTGATAAATGGGCTGAAATTGATACCAAAGTCATGGGGGAGCAAGAGCCGGAGTACCTGGAGAAAGAACCCCCGACGGTCAGCCGAATTAACGGTGACACTTACTAGAGGAAAAACGTCTGATGCCGGAACCGGGTATCGAATCTCACACCTCTAGCATTAGTTGCAGGCGCTTTTACCACTGCGCCACGGACCGCCCATTGATGCACCCATTGCTTGAAATAAATTTTGACTGATAGTTCAAGGGTGGTGCCAGAATAGCTTGGCGCTTCCAGTCTGGAGAAAGCGGGAGATGGGTTTCAAAGTTGGGAGTTTCCTACCGGAAATCGGGAGACTTGACAGGTATGCACTAGGTGCACTAGTAGTACACATTTCAGATTCTCACATTTAATGTTTGAACAAAACACGCAACATTCAGCAGTGATTTAATTCAAAAGCAAACTGTAATGCATTCTGCAAACCATTTCAGTGGACAAATCAGTATCTGTGTCAATGAACACATTTAAACTATAAATAAATAAATCGGTATCTGAGTCGCTGAACAAATGTAAACAATAAATAAATAAACCTGAAACGGACACCAATTCTTGTGTATAGAGAGGTCCAGTCTTAACTGCACATGTACATCCCGCTGTGGTCATATGTTTTAACCCTTTTCATCCTGATACACCCATTACTTGAAATAAATTTTGACTGATAGTTCAAGGGTGGTGCCAGAACAGCTTGGCGCCTCTAGGCGCCAAGCTATTCTGGGTCCACCCTTGAACTAAAGCCATTGGTCTATATCCTTATCTGTAAGTACTATAATGTAGCTTGCATCTGGCAGTGTACAAATTTGAAGCTTTTAGCCTCAGTATGATATGGGTTAAAGCTATCGGACACCTTCCTCCCCATCCCTGAAAACTACTTTGAACAGAAGCTTGGGGGTTTCTCTTCCCAAACTTCTTGAAGTGCTGGTCACATGGCACATTAGTCCAGGAGGATATGACTGAAATAGTGTCTAGAAAGTGGGCATCGATGGTGAACATATTCTGTTTGCAGAGTTGTATTCCACTAGGCCGTATGACACCAAAGCACACAATGTTTTTTTGTCCAAATATCTCTGCAAGCAACACTTTTCAGTGCAACTTATATGGGCTATTTTTGCTTAACTCTTATGAATTGTTGATTTTGCTGTACAGTTGTAAAAAATTGGTGAAAAAACAAGAATCTATTTTTAATACCCTAACCCATATCATACTGATGCTAAAAGCTTCAAATTTGTACACTGCCATATGCAAGCTACATTATAATACTTACAGATAAGAATATAGACCAATGGCTTTAGTTCAAGGGTGGTGCCAGAATTTCTTGGCGCCAAGCTATTATGGCACTAGCTTTGAACTATTTTAGTCAAACTTATTTCACACACTGCAGTGTATTAAGAATGATAAGGGCTAATAGACCCCTGGCAGGAAATGGCCAGATTTCAATACAAAGTTCAAGCATGCAGACTTCATGCATGCCTGCACTGTTTCTGGTTTGAAAACTAGGTCACCTTACTTATTCACTTGAAAATGGATTTCTTATAATGGGCTGAATTTCGCAACTGCACAGCAAAACTGACATACTGTCCGAGTTTCTTGAAAGTAAATCATATTAGGTCAACTGGTACTGAATTATATTTGTTCTAAGACTGGTATAGGAAAGTGGTTCTTCGCAAAGATATCTGCGAAAAGCCTTGTGTGCTCTGATGTCAAACGACCTATAAGACTACAGGTATCCAGGTTCATGAAGATTCTTAAACTGATCCAACAGAAGTTACAGCCATTGAAGATTGAGCAATTTTAAAACATATCAATACAATACAATACTTTATTAATCCCTCATGGGGAAATTCGCTGTCTGCCCATACAACACATGGCATCATCATTCACTCAATGAAATAATTAAAGAACCCATAACTCTCAAAGAGATGAACTGTAACAGACTTATTGTCACCTTCATAACACTCTTGGCATCAGAAACATGGTGCTTCTGGTGTCAGCAATGTTGCATCTTTAGGAGTAGGCCAGATTTGATACCCTGCTGTAAAGTCACTAATGAATCTGAAAATATTTCCAAAGCACGTCATTTGGAGATTAAATTTAAAAAATTGACCCATTTGCAAATTTGACATTTTAAAAGAGAAAATGGCATGATTTTTTTTTCTTTTTTTTTTTTTTTGGGGGGGGGGGGGGGAGGGGCCGGGGGGGAATTTTGTAAAAGATCACATTTTGATGAACCTTACTGCAGTTTTTGAACACTCAAAACTAAATCAGTTTGAAGATACAGCCATTGGAAGATTGAATTGTTTGAGTAACCCGTGTTGATTTACTAAGAAATCATGATCAAAGTGTTCTAATATACGCTTTAGTAAATGAATGAAACAGCCCGAAAATAATTTAAGTTTCTTATGAAAACCATTTGAAGACCTAGCAAAGTGATGACTGAACCATATGGGAATATCCAGGTGACACATCAAAGTGTTCAACGGTGGCTCAGTGATGTCAAAATACTTATAGAGAACCAAAAACACAAAAGAAATTCAAACTATGCTACAGTTAGTACTGGCCATTGACACTTTGCTTGCTCTTAACCCTTTACATCCTGATACATTCTCATGAGATAGATTTGAGCATGATTGTTCAAGGGTGGTGCCGGAACAGCTTGGTGCCCAGGGGCACCAAGCTGTCCTGGCACCACCCTTGAACTATCAACGGTCAGTCTATCATCAGTTCTAAAACGTTGCCTTCATAGGACAACTCATTAATCTAAAAAAAAAAATCAACCTCAGGATGTAATGGGTTAAAACAAGTCGTTCATTTTACTGACTGACCGCCAAGCATTGATGCCATGATTTCTTGACTTACGAGTCACACTATTAATAGATCTCCAGAAAAAAGCTACTGTTCTGAACGTTCATCAATCTCTTGGAATTAAAGACTTGCATACTGGCACACATTCACACTAGTATCTCATGCGCTGCTTCAATCTGCAGGGGCTCATGAGAATGTCGGTCAAGGTGTCGCCCATAGTGACAAGAGTGCAGTCATTTTCTGTTGCATCAGCACAATACAGCCAGAGTCGATTTTGTAGCCACAAGGTAAATCGACTTGGGGGGAAAAAAAGAGACGTGGATGCAGATGACTTCTTGCTGATCACTCTGGACGCCTAGCTCGTCCATCATTGAATAATGACAAGGTTTTGTCAGTGTGGGTGGCGGCTGGCAAGGCAGCGGTCAGCAACCTGCACCACAGTCTGAACTCACCAATCAGGCTGTGGCCATAAACTGCAGGCAGACTACAGTCAATGTGAAGAACTCCAAAGGGTGAAAAAATCACTTCTTGCCAATATTAATTTGTACCACGTAGTTTGGGAAGTGAAGAAAGATTCCTTGTTAACCCATTTAGCCCTGACGCACCATAGCAGGAGATGGATTGACCATGATAATTCAAGGGTAGTGCCAGATTAGCTTGGCGCCTGAAGGCGCCAAACTAATCTGGCACTACCCTTGAATTATCATGGTCAAACTGTCTTCTGCAACTGGTACACTGGCGTTGGACAACACCTCTGAAATGTGGCCGTGGGTTTAAACGAGTTAACCAGAATTTGTTTTATCAGAGTTTGTGTTCACTGGACTCGACTGTATCTGTTTTATGGCCATTCACATGGTGCCAGTTATATGCCAGAATTCCGGTTTGTGAAAACCTTATCTGCCATAAGAAAGTACATGCTCCTCTGGACCTTTCAGGTTTTTGAAAGTTCAACAGAAAGATTCAAGACTGGCAGCTGTAAAATCGAGTGACCACAAAAAAAAAGGTTCTACTGTATCTCACTGTTTAGCGTTTAGTCAATCCTTGCTATTTTCCAATCATGATAAGCCATCCACTTGATCAGGGGGACTCCAAGAAGACTCGACGTAACTCTAAGCTGCTGGCGCGACGCTCAACAGTGAAGGCACTGGTCTATCTGGAAGAACATCGGCCAGCCTAGTCTCGAATAGGTGGGAGGATGGCGTGCATAGAGCGGAAGGAGGTGTTTGAGTGCATGGAGAACTGTGAGGGCGAGAGCGCCAGGGGGCTGCCAGAGGCAGCGGGGGATGCCGGGGTGAGGGCCTGGTGAGAAATGGTGCCACGCGGGTGCTGGGTTGGGGTGGGCTTCACACGCTTGGAGATGGCACGGATCAGGTCACGTGCATGCTTCAGGTTGTACGCTGCTCAGACAAGCAGAAGACATTTTAAAAATGAGTGGCAAGTCATCCAGCAATCTGCCGACCAAATGCGCAAAAGGCCATCGGGCGCCGTTGGCCCGCACACAACTATGCGCGAGCCAACAGCGCCCGATGTTGGTCCAAAGGCCTTTGTGCACTGGGGACCTCCTTGTGCATGCAGCTACCAGTGTGTTACTACTACATGCAAATGGGCTCCATGAAGCTTCATAAGTAATAATTAGCACGCTAAATTTCAAAGCAAGGACATTGTTCAATCACACTGTTATGAAAGACAGGGGCAAGAGAGTATAAGCCATTATAAATACATAAATGGTGCTCTACAAACCTTTTAATCTGGCCTTGATCTCTTCAGAAAAGTAACCAGACTCGATCCATTCCTCAAAGTCGACGATGTAATCAAAAGCCGTCAGCCCTAGTGGAATACAAAACTGGTTTAGGCCAGGTTGCAAATCTTTGACAGCGTCAGCCATGTTTTGGCACACAGCAGCCGACATGCATCTGTATTTCAAACTGCTCAAGCTGCTAAGCTACTGTATAACTGCTTAATACTATTTTTAAACCAAAGAGAAGACATTAAAATGTGTTTCATAAGATTGTTTTTGTAGTGATGTGATGGAATGAATGAATGAATCCTGGCTTCAGTCAGAAAACTTCATCAGCTCATTACATAGACTCACTTTTGGGATCGTACGAGCCAAACAGTCACTGACAGTGCATTTTTATGCTGGTTAAATGATGATGTAAGAGATCAATGGGTCTCAAAACCTACAAGCATAAGGAAAAAGCAAACTGCACTTACGAGTAGTGAACGCCAAGGTTTAACCAGAAAGTGCATGAAAATTTTATTACCAATCTTTGTTTTGCAATGACAGCCATTTTTCTGTGTCATCGAGCTGAATCTTAAGTTCAATTTCTGATGTTGAAAGTGACTTAATCATGCATAGGATGATCATTTATTTGCTCCTCCACAGTTTGTGTCCAACTTAGAATGCTAGAGACACCCAAAATGGCTAGAGACACCCACAAAGTCTAATATTACAGCTCAGTCTTTTATTACAGTCGTTTTTTTTATGCTGGTTGAAGAAGCCCAAATTTATAGTGTAGCTGAGAAATCAGCAAAGACAGCTAGTGCTTGAATATCATGAGGTTTAATTCTACATTAACCCATTTAGCACCAGGACCCTGCAGCAGGAGATGGACTGATCATGATAATTCAATGGCAGTGCCAGATGAGCTTGGCGCCTTCAGGCGCCAAGCTCATCTGGCACTACCATTGAATTATCATGATCAATCCATCTCCTACAACTGTTGCATAGTTGTTAGACAACACCTCCAAAAGTTTGGAAATGTGGCCGTGGGGTTAAGAGGGTTACGCATGCTGGAGTGCTGGACATCGCAGTCAGGACAGTCAAGCAGCAGATACCCCAGTGAGCAAAGGTCTTCGAGGCCACAACGGCCGCAGTGGGCCCGGGCACGGCTGTGCATGGGCCCACTGCGGCCATCGGGGCCCCAAAGACGTTTCGCTACTGGGGACTTGACCTACCGTGTCCGTTCTTCTGCCTGACGTTGGCACCATGTGTGATGAGGACGCAGGCTGCAAACTGGTTGTTGGCCTGGGTGGCGAAGAAGAGCGGGCTGGAGCCCTCGTTGTTCAGTACATCCACGTCTGCACCAAATGACAGCAACATCTCCAGCACGTCCGTCGGCCCACTCAGACTGGCCGCGTAGTGCAGGGCACTGCAACAGCATAAAAGACTCTGTCAGCAAAAAGTCCTTGGGTCGATAACAGTCGCTGCTGGAGTAGCAGTCAGCGGGCCAGTTGTAGCTAAAGTAAGCCTGATGATCTTTGGTAGTTCCAATACTTGCAGATAATATTAACACTAGCAGCATCATTCCCACCCTCCCCTCTTACAAAATAAAATTCGGCTATGACTGTACAGTTTACCATTAACCCATAACATCCTGAGGCTGATTTTGTTAAAACTAGCTTTCTGTCCTCTGCTGGCTAAAATTGCAGATTAGGAGACTATTCATGAAGCACTACCCTTGAAGTATCATGGTTGATCCATCTCCTGCTGTAGTGTTTGAATGGGGTAAACTGGTATCTGGCAAAACTAGTTGCTGCAGCACATTCATTGCCGCCATTTGTTTGCCTGAGGTCCAGGGAGTGGACAGAGCTTAGCTCTGTGTTAAGCCATTTAGCCCCGAGACCCTGCAGCAGGTCATATATTGATCATGATAATTCAAGGGTAGTACCAGATGAGCTTGGCGCCTGAAGGCGCCAAGCTCATCTGGCACTACCTTTGAATTATCATGATCAGTTCATCTCGTACAACTGGTACACAGTCATTAGACAATGCCTCCAAAAGTTTGTAAATGTGGCCTTGGGGTTAAGAGGCTTAAGCTGGTCTGTTAGAATTGTTTATCTCTGTCTACACAAAAGCTGATGATTCCATTCTGTGTATTAGGTCACTGAGCAAACGTGTAAATAGCTGTACATGACAAGTGAAAGTTGAATCAGTAGTAATTAAACCACAGCCCTTGCATAAATTTAAAGAAGTGAATCGTCGTTGCTTTCCTCTTGGCTGTTCTGCTGTAAGGGAAGCATGAATGACACCAAAACTATGTCAGGAGGACTGTGTGTTTGCCGACAATGTCCTGTCTCACCTGTTTCCAACTGGATACATGGGGTTTGGGTCTGCTCCATTCTCCATCAGGAACTTCACCGCATCTGCTCTGTCATTTCTAGACGCACAAATGTTTTGCTGTTATTTTTTTTTTTTTTCAAAAAAGAGGAAAAGAAAAAGTGCACAAGAATGACAAAACTGCACACACAAACTTCATGGATTTACAAGAATTTGCACATATGCGCAAATTCTTGTAAATCCATGAAGTTTGTGTGCAGTCGTTTTGTCTTTCTTATGCACTTGTTCTTTGAAATTTAAAATGGTACAATACAATACCATACAATACAACAGCGAGTTTGCAATTATTGTGAACATTCTTCACTGACAAGATAAGTAGTGATTGAATTCAATACTTGTTTGTCTACAATTATCAATAAATTGTGTTGTAACTGTCTTTTCTAAGCGTGTTTCTTTCTCCCTTGGGTTCTTCTCTGCATTTTACATGCTTGGCTGTCACCTTTGTGGTCTGGATTTGTTACTTATGTGATCAGATTCACGAGTTATCTCAGTGTCTGCAGATACAGCATGAGCGCGCCACATGTGCATGTGTGTGCGTGTGCGTGAATGTTTAGTTTAGTGTGAGTGTACAAGACAATTAGAGCTCACGTTTTGTGTTGATATTGGCAAAAAGTTAAATATTTAGGGCTTAGCGTCTGTTGTCCACGAAACCACGACCTTTCGGTCAAGACTCTTACGCTCTACTACCTGAGTTACCAAGCTTCCAGTAGTAAATAAGCCATGGTACGACACCACTTTATGCATGTAAGGAAGCATAGCAGACAAATGGTTTTCTGTGCACATCTGTTAAATGAATTGGTGTTTGCTAGGAACGTTCTGACTGGGCCAAAATGGAAAGTGAACCCATCAAACTCACAGTTAAACAGACAAAAGTTACCAGTGTGCGGAAATTATAGTACAGAAACTGTAGGTTACTGCTGTCCTCTCACTGTGAAACTTACATTTTGATCTGCTCTGTCAGAATGCGACGCAACAGGATGTCCGGTTCTTTGTCCTTGAAGTGGAAACCACTGTTCACCAGCCTGCACATGCAACGCACAGCTGCTGTAGTCAGAGATTATTCATATTTCGATACTTGTTTGTCCATTTTGAAAAAGGGTATTTAAACAAACAAACAAACAAGTATCAAGATCAGTTGCTACTTATCAGCTTGTGTATGACAGAGATAAACAATTCTAACAAACAAACAAGTATCAAGATCAGTTGCTACTTATCAGCTTGTGTATGACAGAGATAAACAATTCTAACAGACAAACAAGTATCAAGATCAGTTGCTACTTATCAGCTTGTGTATGACAGAGATAAACAATTCTAACAAACAAACAAGTATCAAGATCAGTTGCTACTTATCAGCTTGCGTATGACAGAGATAAACAATTCTAACAAACAAACAAGTATCAAGATCAGTTGCTACTTATCAGCTTGCGTATGACAGAGATAAACAATTCTAACAGACCAGCTTAACCCCATGGCTTCATTTCCAAACTTTTGGAGGCGTTGTCTAACGACTATGTACCAGTTGTAGGAGATGGATTGATCATGATAATTCAAGGGTAGTGCCAGATTAGCTTGGCACCTTCAGGCGCCAAGCTCATCTGGCACTACCCTTGAATTATTATGATAGCTGACAAGATAAGTAGTGACTGATCTCTATAATTGTTCATTTGTCCATTTTGAAAAAAGGTATTTACCTGAAATATTAATAAATTGTGTTGTAACTGTCTTTTCTAAGTGTGTTTCTTTCTCTGTTGGGTCCTTCCCTGCATTTTACGCTCTTGGCAGTCACCTGTTTGGTCTAGATTGTAGCCAGAGAAGATTTAGCACACTGATGCACCATACCGTTCAGAGCCTGTCCTTCACAAAATGGTGCAATACCTGAGGCATGTCACTAAATGCCACAGGAAACTGAGATGGAAACCTCAATATCTTTGCCTGCTAAGTAACTTTTCCACATTGTGTACTCTTCCACTAAGTGAAATTGTTAACCCATTCAGCCCTGACGCATTACAGCAGGAGATGGGTCAACCATGATAATTCAAGGGTAGTGCCAGATTAGCTTGGCGCCTGTCGGCGCCAAGCTAATCTTGCAGCACCCTTGAATTATTCTGGTCGATCCATCTCCTGCAACAGGTGCATAGTCGTTAGATGATGCCTCCAAAATTTGGGAAATACAGCCATTGGGCTGAATGAATTAAGAGTTCATTTCTGGATTCGGTGTGCATGCCAAGTAACAGTTTGTAACAACACATTCAGTGCTAAAAATAGCCAAGCGCATGCACTGCAAGTGAACCCTGGCTGGGCGGATCTTGCCAGTGACAGCGTTCTAGGAGGAGTAATCTCGTGGCTGTTGAAGTCGCCCTCTGCAGGCAAAGAGCTACATACATCTAAGAAATTGTCAGGTGTGATCTAACGATTGCAAATATACTGCCCTCTGCATGTTGTCACATTGCAAAACATGCTTGTCAGGAAATAACAAATCTGATAGCCTGATGGCACCTAGCTAATCTGGCACTACCCTTGAAATATCTCCTGCTGTAGGATGCTGGGGCTAAATGGGTTAACCCATTACATCCTGAGGCTGAGTTTGTAACATTTGCTTGTCCTATGAAGGCTATATTACAGATTAGGAAATAGATTAACTGTTATAGTTCAAGGGTGTTGCCAGAATAGCTTGGCGCCTGAGGCGCCAAGCTATTCTGGCACCAGGCGTGAACTGTCAGTCAAATTTATTTCAAGGAATGGGTGTAAAAGTAAAGGTGTCATACCATTCAGCAGTGGGGTTGAAAGTAAAGTCGCAGTTACTGGCTATGAGAAATTGCCTGTGACTCAACTAAAGGTGCTAGGCTTGAGAGTGTGGGTTTCAAGTAACGGTGTTTTACCATTCAGCACAATCGACAAAGTCATTAGCGATGGCCAGGTGAAGGAGTGAGGGTGGTGACCGATCCTCCTCACTGTTGAGGGTGACCACGATGGTGTCCTTGGGGTCGTACTGGCGGATCAGCTGCATCACGTCCATGCGGCCCTGCATTGCACAGCAATGGATGGGCAGCAAACCCTGCACACACACACACACAACCACATACATACTGTACTGGTGGATTATTATAAACAGAGGGGTGGGGGGAAGACAGGAAGTGTGTGTTCCATTTCATGGACTGGTAGATTATTTAGACAGAGAACTGGTGGATTATTTTAGACAGAGAACTGGTAGATTATTTTAGACAGAAATCTGGTAGATTATTTTAGATAGAGAACTGGTAGATTATTTTAGAAAGATAACTGGTGGATTATTTTAGACAGAGATCTGGTAGATTATTTTAAACAGAGGACTGGTAGATTATTTTAAACAGATGCGTGGGGAGAAGGCAGGAAGTGTGTGTTCTGCTTCTTGTGTAAGCAATGCTGCTCTTTTGACTGTTGGCAACATCTGACTGGGAAAAGCTGAGGGGAGCTGGTGCAAGCTGACTAATGCCAACAAATGCCCCGTGAATTACCACTTGTCATTTGTAGCCAGCTTTATGCGACATACAAGCAAGCGCTCTTACCAAGTTCTAAAATGACTATTTGTCTCATTATCTTTATGCTGTTATGTAAGTGATTACGGTCCATATGTATTACAGAAGTCTCCCTGCCACAATTTGGAAAACACTGAGGAAATACTACAGGAAGTGTCCTAGCAGAACAGTAGAATTCAGTGAACAAAATGCTTAGTTAACAAAATCAGTTAGGCTGATTTTTTGAAAATTTGCCTATTGTCCTATGAAGGCTACATTTACAGATTAGAAGACGGACCAACCATTTTAATTCAAGGGTGGTGCCAGAACACCACCCTTGAAGTATCATAGTCAAATCAATTTCGAGCAGTAATGTATCAGGATGAAAAGAGTTAACAAAATGAGTTAGGCTTAGCCAGTGGTTCTTGTCACCTCTCAGGTCTGATAGGGGAGTTCATTGTCAGAGGTAAAAGTCTCAGGCTAAAACCCTCGACTCTTACCTCCGAGATCAGACCCGAGAGAGACAAGAAGCACTGGCAAAGCCTAACTTGCAGTACAACTAATTATATCCGACATATGTGAGATCTGATGCTGTTACAAGCAAAGATGACAGGATACATGTACCAGTACTTCAAAACTAGTATAAAAGTAGCACACAACACTGACACGATGGTTTCGTTTTGCAGTGACCGCCTCCCTTGCTAAGAGAAGTTCAATGCACTCTAGTTCAGATGGTCTGTCCGTCTCCCCGTAACACTTGACGTGTAGTGGTGTGTTTCCTTCCCCGTCCTCTGCATTGATGTTGGCACCATTGTCCAGCAGGATCTGGGGCATGGGACACAACACTTTCATTACCGACAATAACATCATAACATGGAAGATTAGTTATTTTTCAGGAAACCACATTTTATATTTGTTATAATATACAATGTATGTTTATTCTAGGTTTGATCCTCTGGTGAGATTGGGGCGAGGACTTTTCTTCACTCTCATCAAATTCAAATCTCACACAGACTGGGATTACAATGCCTGTGTCCACAGCACAAATACTCATTAACTCATTTAACACATTCTGCCCCAGGACCCAAATTTTAAAGTTGCCCTCTGAAGGACTGTATCGCAACAGATCGAGCATGATAGTTCAAGGGTGGTGCCAGAATAGTTTGGCGTCTATGGGTGCCAAGCTGTTCTGGCACAACCCTTAAACTATCATGCTCGATCCATGTCTTGCTGTGGTGTGTCAGGCCTGAATGAGTTAACCCCAACACCCACAGCAGGAGAATTCTGTAAATCGGCTCAAAGCACTGTGAACTGAACCCAACACGCACGCTCACAAGAAACACATGTATTCACTCTGAAGACTAACACAGTACAAGACAAACACAGGACATTCACGTGGTGCGAAAGGGTCAGCTAAGCTACGGAAGTTTTGGTCGCTTGTACTTGAACTGTATAAAGTGTCCTGAAACCAGTGCCAAAGTGAGCCAGAGATCAACACGGGTTGCCATGTCACACTATGAAGCACAATGACCTAGCAAACAGTGTTGATCTTTGTCTAACGTTAGTGTTGAAGCACAATGACCTAGCAAACAGTGTTGATCTTTGTCTAACGTTAGTGTTGATCTATGTCTAGTGTGACCACCTGCACAGTCTCCAGGTCCTTGGCACGGTGCAGCGGCGTGGCCCCCTTGTAGTCACGCAGGTCCACGTCCACACGCAGCTGTAGAAGGTCCTTCACAATGCTGTGGTAGCCATAGTAACTGGCCGTGTGCAGCAGGGTGCTCCCGTTGATACACCTTTTGACATCATACAGATTCTACTGCAGCACTGATAAGATGCACCATCGTGTTTGTATATGTGTGTGTGTGTGTGTGTGTGTGTGTGTGTGTGTGTGTGTGTGTGTGTGTGTGTGCGTGCGTGCGTGCGTGCGTGTGTGCATGCGTGCGTGCGTGTGTGTGTGCGTGTTGTGTGTGTGACGGAGTGAAAAGTGCACATTTTGTGATGCACACAATTTGAAAATGAACACACATAGCACTGAGAAATGTATTTTTCTTTAAAATGTATTTTTTTGAAAAATACTTACCGATGACATTACAGTATGGAATGGTTCTTAGCTAGACTAATTTTAGCCAAAATTGTTGTGTACGAATATGGCAATGTTGGCAGGTGAGGGGCGCCATAACCTAGGCGGTAACCCGAGTAGCCTCCCTTCCATCCTACCCGGGCATGCGCCCATCGGAAGCTCACCAGTCAGTTTCTTAGCGGGCCAGCGGCAAGCGGGGCAGGTGGGAGGGTCCTTCAAGTAATGTCATCGGTAAGTATTTTTCGAAAAAATACATTTTAAAGAAAAATACATTTGTTTCCTCAAAACATATTACCGATGACACTACAGTATGGAAGAATCCCGAAGAGGAGGTGGGTGCCGCTATAACGCCCCTAACCCCCAAATACTGGTCACTAGGCCCTCCCTCCCTAAGCAACCTCCCGATAATTTTAGCTAAGATACCTACGGCGCCCAGGGCGCCGGGAGGGAGTGTTGCGCCACCACGATGTCTCCCACCAGCGAAGGTTCTGGCGCTGGCTGGAGAGGTCCCTCAGGTAGAAGCGGGCGAAGGCAGTCTCTGCTCGCCATCCCGGCTACGACCGCCACAATGTCTTTGACAACACAGTTGCGGTCGAATGCAAGTCTAGCGCCATGGCTCTGACCTCGTGCGCCCTGAAGTTCATTCGTTTGGCTGCCTCAGGGGAGAGCACTAGGTGGGGGAGCCTATCACCCATCAGATCCAGTAGGATATCGTCTGGGCCGAGATGTCATTGCTACCTGGGGACAGTGGGAGGAAAGGCGGGTGCGACCCCTGCAAAGCGGCTTGGTCCGGCGCAGGTACACGCGTAAAACCCTCACCGGGTCCTGTTGTCTGGACTCACAGGTGGAGCCTGGGACTCTCAAGTTGAATGGTGACCAACTGCGGGGCAGCCAAAGGAGATCGGGTCTTGGCGAGAAACGCCGGGTCGGGCAGCAGTTGAACTGAGCCGGTCGTCCGGAACTGCAAACAAGCGGGGGTGTGCTGATGGTATGTGCAGCTCGTTGACCCTGGAAGCAGACGCGAGGGCCAGTAAGAAAGCGGTCAGAGTTGAGCCAAGAAAGGACCCAAGGCAGGTCCCATCGCGGCACCAGGGAGCAAAGGGCGGGAGGATATAGGCCGAAGTGGGCCATCCGGTCAGCGAGGTCTTGCAGTTATCAGGGTCGGGTCGTCCCAAGTGTCGGTATGTGTCAGCGACCAGGCCCGGTAGCCGCGAATGGTGATCGGCGTTAAACGCTGGTAGGTGAACAGCCAGAGGAAGAAGTCCGCCAGCTGAGGAACCGTCAATCCGTGGGGGAGAGGCGCATGCCGTCACACCAGTCACACAGGACTCGCCACACCCCTCTGTAGCCTCGTCTGTTCGAGATTTTGCGGGCTGTAGCGATACCTTCCACTGCCGCACCTGAGAAGCCTCTAGTGGCGAGGGCTTGTCACACAATCTCCTGGCATCATGGACGTGACCCCCGAAGCTGGACAAGGAAGTCCGGAGGCTATCCGCCAGAGGCAGGGTAGGATCTCGGAAACAGGGGAGCACTCCCGGTGGTGGGGAGGAGGGGAGGAAGGGAAATCCCGTCACGCGCCAGACGGGATCCGCCCCGTGAAGAAGGGGAGGGCGTAGCATCGGTCGCACCGGAACCTGAGACTCGAAGTTGCCTGTCGAGGGTCGTCCGGGGAGAAGCAGGAGCAGTGAGGCGGGGACAGTAGAGACATCATAGGGGAAGAAGGTCCGCTGTGGTACTCACCAATCCCCGATGCCGAAGTCCCCGTCTGGCGGAGTACGCGTGCTCTAGAGACAACCGCCGCGCTGGGTTCGCCAAGTGCTGCGTTCGCTGCTTCGGGAGCTGCCCTTCGTGAGGTCAGTGCGAGGTCCCATCCCCAGGCAGAGAAGCGGCGCTAAGGCGAGAGGTTAAACTTGCCCACGTAGACCAGGAACCACGGCTGCCGTGGGGATCCCAAGTGCATCTCGATCCTTCTCCAAGGAGGGCTCCGACCGGTTTCGCGAGAGGGGATCGTCTACGGATGTCGATGTGGAGCACGAAGGCGTCCGACTGGTCCTGACTGCAACAGAGTACAGCCACAGTAGAACCCCCAGAGGCTGCGAAGCCACAGCAGGGAGAGCGCGACCCTGGCAGGTCACACCGTCGAAGGTAAAGCGGAGGAAAAAGCTGGAGACGGTGTCCTCTTGTCTTTCCTGGGGACGACCAGAACGCAAAGCAGTCCGAGGATGTCTTCGACCGGCTCCGTACCATCTAGGAAGTCACCGAGTCCAGGCTGACGACCCAGTCCAAGACTGTACTGCGAGGCGAAGTCTCGGGCAGTCTCCCCGCCGAAAGACGGGTCGGTGACGAACTTGTACAGCGTGGTGCGCGCGTCAACTGTCGTAGCCGCTACCAAGGTCGGGAGGTCGAAGCACCGGGGGCATCCAGAAGTCCCCGCTCACACGAAGTGGTAGCCAGCCAGGCGTCAACCCAGGAGAGGTACGCAGCGTGGTAGGAGAAGAGTGGAGGCACAAAAGCATGTCCGTCACTAGGCGATTGTAACTGTCCACATCGTGAGCAGGAGCGGACTTGCCAAATGCAACATAGTGCACAAAGAAATGCGAGCGGGCCCGCAATACGAATCCGCGTGATGACGAAGTTAAGTGTACGGCGTTTGCCGACGCCTGGCGCTCTACCCCCTCCCTTCAGCGCCAGTCGTAGGCAACAACTGAGGTTTTACCTTGCCATAATGGAGAAGCAGGGGAACCCACAAAGGCCACAGACCAACCAGCGCACCGCGGCGAAGCCCAACAGCTATGGTGGCAAAGGCAAAGTCCACGGTCAGTGAGTGGAGACCATGCAGGCATCACAGGCACGACCGGTCCCTGAAGCTGGGAACACCACCGCAAAACACAGGCAGCGTCCAAGCCGAACACAGGCACTCCGAGGGTAGCAACAGAGCGAAGCAGAAAGTTCAGGACACACGAAGTGCGTAACACGCTACAGCCAGACCGGCCTCAAGCGCGTGAGCACAGCTCACAATACACCGCTGTCTCGTCAGGGCTAAGTCACAAACACCGACGAGGAAATTCCCACAGGAAAGCGTCCAAACCTAACACAAGGCACAGCGTAGGGTAACAACTCCAATGAAACACTACAATTTTGGCTAAAATTAGTCTAGCTAAGAACCATTCCATACTGTAATGTCATCGGTAATGTGTTTGAGGAAACAAATGTGACACATGATAGCTTTCAAGCCAAAACTGCTTAGCTACTGCGAAGGGGTGGGGCAGGATAGGGGGTGGGGGGGGGGGGTGCTGTAGTAACCAGCCCCACAGCTCTGGCTTCCGTGCTTACTTTTTTTCAGTAGTCCAGAGTAGTTTACATATATCGATGGCCACAACAGCTGGAGCAAAGTGTTGACTGCTGTTACAGCGTTAACCAATATGTCCTCAGGCTAATTATTTTTTAAATATTGCTTATTGTCATATGAAGGCCACATTACATTTAGGAGATAGATCAACCATTTTAGTTCAAGCGTAGTGCCAGAATAGTTTGGCGCCTTGGGAGCCAAGCTATTCTGGCACCACCCTTGAACTATCATAGTCAAATTAATTTCATGCAGTAGTATATGGGATAAAATGACAGCCAATCTTTGATCCATTCAGTTCTGACACACAGAGCTGAGCAGAAGATCACAAGATATGAACAGACCATGTCCATGATACACATACACATAGTTCAAGATTGGTGGTAGGATAGCCTGGTAGGCATGGACACCAAGCTATTCTGGCACCACCATTGAACTATCACTGCGGGGTGATCAAAACCGGCAAATTTAGGTAGCCAGGCGGGCTACCAAGATTCAACAGTTTGTAGCCCGAGACGAAACGCAGAAAAAGTTCTCTAAATTTTTGCAAGGTTTATTTTTTCTGGTCACCATGTATGAGCTACTTTATCACCTTCAACTGCTGTGCAGTCATCATTAGACAACTTCCAAATTTTGGGATTTTGACCTTAAGGCTTTATGTGTTAATCCATTTAACACCAAGGCCTATTCCCACATTTTAGAGCTAACCTAACACTGTGTACCAGTTTCTGGGGATGGATGAACCACAGTGATTTAAGGGTACTGCCAGATTAAGCCTGGCATCTGATGGTGCCAAGTTGATCTGGCACTACCTTTGAATTATTGCGGTCGATCCGTCTCCTGCTGTAGTGCAAGGGGGCTGAATGGGGTAACCCTCTTAACCCCACGGCCACATTTCTAAACTTTTGGAGGCGTTTGCCTAACGACTATGTACCAGTTGTAGGAGATGGATTGATCATAGTAATTCAATGTAGTGCCAGATGAGCTTGGCGCCTTCAGGCGCCAAACTCATCTGGCACCACCCTTGAATTATCATGATCCATCTCCTGCTGCAAGGACCCGTGGCTAAAGCCAGTACAAGCTTACCTGCTGCGTAGACAGCAAAACTGACGCTTGCAGGAGATGTGGTCCCTGACAGCCTGCTCCAGCACGTCGTAGTCGCCGTTCATGATCTTGGGTACAACATCAGAGTAGTGCTCATAAAGATCTGCAGTACAATGACAGCACAGCCTTAGCTAACGGTTAAACAGACTCCAACATACAAGCTCTAAAACTGTAAAGATTGAGGCACTGCCTTGATTCTCACCCATTTCTGCACAGCCACAGGTCCCAAATGTTGGAGGTATCACCCAACGACCATGCTCCAGTCGCAGGAGATGCACTGACCATGATAATTCAAGGGTAGTGCCAGATTAGCTTGGACCATGATAATTCAAGGGTAGTGCCAGATTAGCTTGGTGCCTAACGGCACCAAGCTAATCTGGCACTACCCTTAAATTATCATGGTCAGTGCATCTCCTGCTGTTGGGTGTCGGGGATAAATTACAATTTAGTAAGTGCAGTTACATGTAAATTTGCAGACACATTTCAGCACCATTTGTGTTTATTATGCCTTGTTGACACGGCTAATGAACTTTAACCGTTTTCATCCTGATACACCCATTGCTTGAAATAAATTTGATTATTCAAAGGTGGAGCCAGAATAGCTTGGCACCTCAGGCACCAAGCTATTGTGATACCACCCTTGAACAAAAATGCTTGACCTATCTCCTAATTTGTAATGTCGCCTTTATAGGGCTGTAAGCAAATTTGTGAAAAATCAGCCTCAGGATGTAGTGGGTTAAGAGCAGTTAGGACACACAGCAAAAGCACAATAAAAGCACGCAGCGTAATCGCACTTATTTATTCTGCATAGCCGTTAGCGTGTCAATGTATTTATAGCAGTTTCTTGTACTGATAGTGTTGTATTTATAGAACGAAGTGGAGTCATTGTCAGGTTATTTGATATGAAGACGACGAGTGCTGAACTGGATTCTCCTGTGTCAAAATGTACCATAACTAGACCTGTGTGTAGTGTTTCATAACCATCTGTTACAGAAGTGTTTCTTTGAACAGTTATGGTGGAGTGGGCCTTTTAACCCTTATCATTCGGAATACACCAGTGTGTGAAATAAGTTTGACTAAAATAGTTCAAGGGTAGTGCCAGAATAGCTTGGCACCTAGAGGCGCCAAGCTATTCTGGCACCACCCTTGAACTAAAGCCATTGGTCTATACCCTTATCTGTAAGTACTATAATGTAGTTTGCATAGGGCAGTGTACAAATTTGAAGCTTTTAGCCTCAGTAGGATATGGGTTAATGTCACATCTCATGAAAGTAAACAAAGGAGGGACAGTTTTACCACTTTCACTCGTTCACACTAAACATGTCATAATAAAGGCTCAAACAAATATTCTTGACTGATAGTGGGTCACCACTGAAGGAGGACAATAAAGTCAGAGAAGAACCCAACGGAGAAAGTAACGCGCTTACAAAGGACAGTTACAGCACAATTTATTAATACTTTTAAAAATAGACAAACAAGTATACATTTCAGCCGCTACCTATCTTATAAAATAAAATAAAAAGTCTGAATTTGAACTGCATAATAAATTTAATTGGCTTACGAGTAACATCTTGTTCCAATCTGATTTAACTCGAAGAAGTATTGATGAAAAGATGACAAAAGCAATATACACTGCTGAATTGATTAACCCATTACATCCTGAGGCTGGCTTTTTACAAATCTGCTCAGTGTCCTTTTAAAGCTACATTACAGATTAGGAGATACTGAACTACCATTTAAGTTCATTGTGGTGCCAGAATAGCTTGGCACCTCAGGCGCCAAGCTATTCTGGCACCACCCTTGAACTTTCAGTCACATTTATTTCAAGCAACAGTGTATCAGGATGAAAAGGGTTAACCCCCTTGCAGCCACTGGTACTGTAAACAGTACGCTTGAGTAATGCACACAGGTGTTAAAATACACCTGATGCTAGCTTTAAGGCTAAAAGTACACTTACCGACCAGGTACTGCCTGAACTCATCATTTTTCACACTCTCCAGTGGTGTGTGATTCTTGTTGTTCTTACAGTGCATGTCACATCCCCACTCTATCAGCAGCTGTAGTAACACACACAGCAACATTTGGACTTTCAGGGACAGCCCAGCGTGTAACATGCACAGAAATAATCAGCACAAACAGCAACAGGCTTTGGAATAACAAAGACACAGGGTTTTTGTTTGAACTGAGATACCATTATGAACTTCTGTAACCCATTTAGCCCCAACACCTTACAGCAGGAGATGGATCGAGCATGTTAATTCAAGAAAAGTGCCAGATTAGCTTGGCGCTGTCAGGCGCCAAGCTAATCTGACGCTACCCTTGAATTAATAATAATAATAATAATAAAGGTAATTTGTATAGCGCCTAATCACCAAGGTGCTCTAGGCGCTATACAATCACAGTAATGAAACAGTGAAGCAGAATACACAAACAAGCACATACAACAAAAAAAATACATTAATTTACAAGGGCAAAAACTCACACCACACACACACACACACACACACACACACACACACACACACACACACACACACACACACACACGCATGATGAGCCGGCAGACAAAATGGTCTTTACGTATATGCAACAGAGAAAAGGTGTGTTTTAAGCTTGGATTTGAAAATGGAAAGAGATGATGAGTGACGCACATCAGCTGGGAGAGCGTTCCATGTAATGGGACCAAAATACGAAAATGCACGATGACCTTGAGTGACCTTATTACGTCTAGGGATATCATGGTCGGTCTATCTCCTGCAACTGGTATGTAAGCGTTAAGTGACATTCCCATAATGTAACGGGAAATGCACACATGGGGTTAAATGGGTTAACCCTTTGCATGGCGGTTGCGGTTTTAGTTGCGATGATTCCTGTAGGAATCATCGCGACTAAAACTGCTACTGACACACAAAGGGTTAAACGATGCACAAACACAGACAATGGCAACAGATAAAACATGCTGAACCTTACATGACAGATGCGTCTCTGGAGTCCCTCTATAGACATGTAGATGGGGGTGCAGCGAAAGTTATTTTTGGCATCCACATTAGCTCCATTTTCCAGCAGTAAACGCACAATTTCCTGAAGAAAAAAAAGAAGAAACATGCTAAGAATATTTCAAAATGTGCCAATTACTGAATTAGTTTCACAAAGGCTGTAAAACTAACCTGAAATGAAAAAAGCAGTGAAAATATGCAAAAATAAGACTCATGAGTTTGTGCTCAAATGACAAGAAGAAAGGAAAAGCCCTAATTATGGTTCATATGTAGGCCGGATCCACATAATAGGTGTGACTTTTGTGACCTTGACCTTTCCAACATGTCACTGAAATGAGGACATGTACTAGTGTCATAAGTAAAGGGCTGGCTACCATTGAAATCCATGTTTTCTCACATATCTGTCAACCCCCTGTGACCCTTGACCTTTGCAAGGGATCGATTAAATCAGTATGCACAGAAAGGTCTTATCATCAGCAACCTTTATGCCAAATTTGACTGAAAAGTTAGCAAAAACTCTGATAAAAACTACAATTCTATCAAAAATTGGCATTTCACAAACACAGACCTCTTATGATCCTTGACCTTTCTGATGAGTATTTTAGTTTAAAAAGCTCTGACTTGATATATCGCGGCTGCAGGGGTCCATAAAACACAACTGCAATGTATCCATCGGCAATGTACCGAGTTGGGCTGGTGGTGGGGTGGGGGAGGGGGGGGGGTGTCATCTGTCAGAAGGAAGGAGCAAAAGGGAGCTGCTACTAATGAATGCCATGTAGAGGTTATGAGCCTATGTGGTCTACCAAAGGAAAGCAATTGACTGTAGGTCTTCAAACCCCCCCCCCCCCCCCCCCCCCAGTCTAATTAATGGTCCTTTCACTTCCGAGTGAAACACATTCACTTACTTACTTACGCCCGTCACCCCTCCCAGGGTATAGGCCGTTGACGAGAGACCTCCATCGAGTCCTGTCCTGTGCTTCTCCTTCGATTTTACTCCAGGTGGTTCCCAGTCTCTTGATGTCTGCTTGGAGGTCTCAACGCCAGGTGTTTCTTGGACTGCCTCTTTCCCTCTTTCCCTGGGGGTTCCATGACAATGCCTGCCTAGTGATACTGGAAATTGGCTTTCTCAGACTGTGACCAATCCATCCCCATCTTCTTCGTCCAATTTCATTCTCTGCTGTTATCTGCTCTGTTCTCTCCCAGAGTCTGACGTTGCTGATCTTCTCTGGCCAGTGGATTTTCAAGATTCTTCTAAGGCAACTGTTTATGAAGATCTGTACTCTGTTGACTGTGGTTTTTGTTAACCTCCAAGTCTCTGCTCCATATAGGAGAACTGCTTTTACGTTTGAGTTAAAAATCCGGACTTTGGTGTGTTGTGACAACTCTCTGGAACTCCACACTTTTTTCAGCTGGAGAAAGGCTGCTCTGGCTTTATCGATTCGTGCTCTGACATCTGCATCAGTGCCACCTTTATTGTCGATGATGCTCCCGAGATAGGTGAAGGACTCCACCTCCTCCAACGGGGTGCCAGCAAGCAAGACTGGTTCTTCCCTGGTTGCGTTCAGCCTCATTGTCTTTGTTTTCTGTTTGTGGATGGTGAGGCCCACTTGGGACGAGATGTCAGCAAGCCTCGTGGTCTTGTCCTGCAATTGTTGATGAGTGTGGGACAGTAAAGCCAAGTCGTCTGCAAAATCGAGGTCGTCAAGCTGTGTCCACAGGGTCTACTGTATTCCGCTTCTTCTCTCCTCTGTGGTCCTCTTCATGACCCAGTCTATGGCCAATAGGAAGAGGAACGGAGACAGCAAACACCCCTGCCTGACGCCGGTTCTGACCTGGAGCTCCCTGGTGAACTGCCCTTTATGGATCACACGACATGTCATGCCATCGTAGCTGCTCTTGATCAGGCAGATGAGTTTTGTGGGTACACCGTAGTGTCGTAGGAGTTTCCACAAAGTCTCTCGGTCCACGCTGTCAAATGCTTTCTCGTAATCCACAAGGTTGATGTACAGCAGGGAGCTCCACTCCAGAGACTGCTCCACGATGGCGCTGGAGAGTGGCAATCTGGTCTGTACATGATCGGTTTTTTTCTGAATCCTGCTTGCTGGTCTCTCAGCTGGGGGTCGACGGAGCTCTTCATTCTCTCCAGGATGATCCTGTTGAAGAACTTTCCTGGTACTGACAGCAAGGTGATTCCTCTGTAGTTGGAACACTTGCTGAGGTCGCCTTTCTTGGGAAGCTTGATTAGGTACCCCTCCTTCCAGTCAGCTGGCATCACCTCCTCTTCCCAGATCTTTCCAAACAGTGGGTACAGCATCTCTACTGTTGTTTCTAGGTCTGCTTTCAGAGCCTCCGCTGGGATGCCATCTGGCCCTGCTGCTTTGCTGTTCTTCAAAAATGCCACTGCTCTTCTGATCTCTTCCCGGCTGGGTCTGTCACAGCTGATGGGTAGATCAGTCTCTGCTCGCTGGATGTCTAAGGGGGGTGGGGGGAGGGTAGAGATATAAGGATGGAGAATACAACAGATTTTTTTGACGACGTCAATTTTTCAATGTTTTTGATCACAAATCGCTCATCTAATGACACACCCCGTTTTTTTAGGTTTCTCCTTATTTTTTTCAGTAAAATAAAGGTTTCCAAAATCAATGACATTTAAAATTAATATTTTTTATTATAAAATGAATCAAGACGAATTACTTCTTCTAAATGATATCAACGCTGTAGAAAACAAAGATTTAGACTCTAAGAAACAGCGTCTTTTGTCTGTGATTGTCTCAGGCAAGTCAAAGGCTTATCTCGGAAAACAATACATGACAGAGGATATTGAATCTCTCACCGCTGACGAACTATTAAAACTTCATTCAAAATATGAAAACCACATTGCCTCACTAATGACTCGTGATTTGAGTCGATCTCTTGTATGCCTATACACAAAAGCAGTGAGTCACTTTCTACCTGTGGATAGTGACAGTCTTTCACACGACCTTGAAAGCAATCCTATTGTTTCAAGTTCAATTGGTAAATTAGCATGTGTAATGTTTTACAAGTTTGGAAATTACCTTGCACCTGTCGTAACATTGCTTGTTACCGGGAGCCATATTGATTTCTCAAAAATAAATTTTACTGCAGAAGAAAATGGACGAGAACAAGATGACTACACAACAGAACCCCGACCCTGTTTTGACACAGGTTCAAACTGTGACTAAGGCTAAAAGTCCAGGGAGGGTTGAGGCTGGAAAGAGAGTAGCTGCATTGAACAAACAAAGAAAGTTAGAACTACTGCAAAAGGTACATGTAACTGACCCACAGTCAATAACATCATTGGTGACACTACCGTCAGGACAGCCAGGACCATCACACCCTCATCAAAGTGAGAGACAAACAACTAAGTCTGACCCTGAAACAACAAAATATATAGTTGCCGGATTTGTTGTCGGATTTGGTTACGTAGGTTACCAATTATACAAAAAATACAAACCACAGACTCGTACAGTGACCAAAAAATCAGACACTCCAAAAACAAAACCAGAAGTCGCCACATTACCAGTAACACCCAAAGCCGTTGACCCATTTTATATGCAGTAAATAAAAATTTTATTTTAATTTTTCTTGCCTTAGAAAATGAATGACTCAAAAAATTTAATGAACCTTGTGTATCACTCTGCAGTAATCAGTGGATTAGCAGTAGCTTATTCTATGCTGGGGAAAAGTCTACTCAAAATGAAATCAGCAGACTTGAGTAGATTAGACTTTGAAGACAGTGCTAAGCTAATTGTAGTTGTAACAGCGTCGATTGCAACAAAAGATTTTCTTGTCAAGCAGGGAATTATTCCAGAAAATGTTTCTATGTAAATAAAATAAATATGGCGACGATAGCTATTATGATTGGGGGAGCGATGGTTAACGCATTGGCTTTCAGTGGCTCAAACTATCTCTTTTCAAAAATGGGTAGAGAAGAATCAGCAGAAGAAATGAAACGTCACAATGAGGCAACAGAAAAACTTGCTCAAGCCCAGCAGGAATATGAAAAGAATAGAATTGAGAAACTTGATTTCATCAATGAAAAACTCAGGCTTGAAGGCCACGCACAACATACGTTTTCAAATACAGACGAAGCAATCAGGGAATATTTTCTTGTCACAGGTGAAGACATGTCTATCCCTAAACCGAAACTAAGTGACTATTACAAACCAAGCACACAACAAAGAAATGGGGAGATAATCTTTGTTCTAGTGGGAATGACATTTGTTTATTTTACTGGAGTTTTTATTGCTAGAAAAAATGGCAGCCGAAAATAAACTATCAAAAATATATTACTCGCCATCAGGCTATTGGAAAGGAGCAACCGCTATTGAAAAATTACATGCCGCTGTGGGCGGAGATATAACACTCAATCAGGTCAAGCAATGGTTACAGAGACAGGCAATTTGGCAGATATATTTACCTGCTCCAAGAAAAATAACGAGACCTCATTTTGAGAACACTACCCCAAATGACACACATCAAATGGACCTCCTGTTTTTACCACATGACACAATAAGAAAGAAACGATACAAGTATGCATTAACTGTTGTAGACATTGCTTCAAGGTATAAAGACGCTGAACCCATATCTGACAAAACAGCTAGTACAGTTGCTACAGCATTATCAAAGATATATAGTCGAGGCCCTTTAAGATACCCCAGACTAGTGCAAGTTGATGATGGATCAGAATTCAAAGGTGCTGTTAATCAGTTATTTGCTAAGCATGGCGTACTGGTCAGACGAGGCATTCCAGGTGTGCACAGATCGCAGGCAATTGTTGAAAACTTTAACAAACAGTTATCAGAAAGACTTTTCAGTTACCAGTATTCTAAGGAACTCATGCATGACACACGTAACACTGAATGGGTACAAAGGTTACCACATGTGATAAAAGCAATGAACAATGAACAAAACCTGCTGATGCTATTAAATTGAAAACAATTACAGAGCCAAAAACAGGACCAACCCCGGCACCAGACACAAGTTTATTTACTAAACAGGTGAGATATTTATATCAGCCAGGGGAGGCTGAGAACGACGACAGACGCAGGGCAACAGACCCCATCTGGTCAACGTCTGTACACAATATAAAAAAAATAATTCCCGGTCCAGACGCAACAATATATTACCTGTACGACCCTGCACCCCAGAGGGCATTTGTCAGAGAAGAATTACAGATTATTCCCCCAGACACCGTTATTCATTTCAGTAACTAAGTCGTCAATTAATTCATCAACCAGTTCATCACAAATATCTTCAGATAACTTGAGCCTGTAATGACCTGGTGCATAAGCTTTTTCCTTACTGTGAAAAACACGTTTCGTGTCCCCAACTGCAAGTGATTTCTTATGTGTTTGAATTATTTCAAGATTATGTTTGTTTGATCTCAGTGACTTGTTTGGATAGTCAGGCATCAATGCGCCATCTAACACTTGCTTGTAATGTTCATGACGAATGTCTTTATTTTTTATTGCTGTTTTTTTAATTCCTTTGGCTTTTGACTGACTACCTTTCTGGTGCAGTATAGAATACATTTTTGATCTCAGTCCAACATACTCAACTATTGGCACACCATTTAGTTCATCCTTAAACTTACCAGGCACTTTCTTGTTTTGTGTGCTAAACAGTGGATGATCTTTAGGGTAGTCAGACGTGTCATACATGTGTAGTTCTGTTTTCATGTCTTCATAAAAGTCTTCAGTACACACATCAATGATCATAGAGTCAGTGTCAGTGTATAACAATCGACAGTCAGGATACTTTAATTTGAAGTAATCATAATAAAATTCAAGCATCACCAGTTTTGACAATTCCAGAATTGCCATACCAATAAATACTGGCTTGTCCAGTTTAACAATCTTTTTTTTGAGTGACACTGCATACAATGATGAATGAAACTCTTTGTACCCTGTGTACTGAGGCTTACCTGTAAGTTTAATTGCACCCGATTCAGTTGTGACCAGTCTCACATCTTTTCTGTGATGAGGATTTTCCATTGTCTTGCCAAAACAGGCATTGTTCATAAGCTTAAAGAAGTCTTTGTCAAATGCAGTGTTGCCGTCTCTGGCACGAAGGGTTGTGTTCTTCATTATGTAATCTTTCATGAAAGCACTCTGATCAAATTGAATTCCTCTGTGAACTTTCTTTAGTACTAACCCGTGTCTGATGTAAAACTGCAACAAGCGGTAGTGACAAACGTAATTGAATTTGTCATTTAGATTCGGTACAAGTTTAGTGTCTTCTTTTTTCCCCGTCATACTCATTTTCTCAACAGCCAACGGATAATCATTATGGTAATCGTGTAGATGGTGTGGGTACTCCAGGTCTACTTCAAAGATCCAACCCTTCGCGTCGTTTCGGTCATGATTCATAATATTGTTTGTTATGTCTGTTATATCATACTGTGACAAATCATACAGACAAAAGTTTTTCAAGGGCAATAATTCACACATCGCGAACCCATACAAATTGTTAGCGTCAAGGTACGTAATGAATGACCTTGACCCAGGGTTTGAGGGGTCAAGGTCCGGACTGTCCAAATATTTGTTGTTGGCTCTGGCGTAATTGTTCGATGCAATACTAATCCCTCCCCTCAATCCACGTTCCACCATTTCACCCATCGTACGATCAGACAACAGGTCTATAAATATCTTACTGGATTTCAAAAATGCATCCCATGTCATGCCAGGACTAGTGATGTAACAAGCAGGGTCAAGTCTGTAGTGTAACAAACCCTTCTCACGGTAACTTTCAAATACATCTGCTAGCAAGCAAACGTCAGCTTTCAAATACTGGTCGTGATAGTCACCAATTGTCTGACACCCCAACTTCCCCCACGCATCAAGAGCATGCTGATATTCAGAGTCAGAAATACCTTTTCCAGTTAGTGTAGAATAAAATTTCTCTTTTGGTGGCAGTCTTGTTTCTTCAAACACAACCCAGTGATCAATGTACTCATACGGATACACACCTTTCTTAATCAAGTCTGGCTCAAAATATTTACTCGTTATTGGATACTCAGTCAGTCCTTCTGCCAGACTAGCCAATCCTAAAGACAAATGTTGCATGGAGTCATAAAATGCTAATTTATCTAACCTAAAAGTTAAGTATTTCTCAGTTGTCTGGGCAATACAACTTATGTTTTTGTATGACTCATCCACAGCCTGCATGATGATGTGTGAATCATATCCTTTGAGATTGTGAAAAAAGATTGGTAACTTGTATGTCTTAGGATCTATTTTTAATTTCAAGTTACAATCACCATGTGCAGCACCTCTGTAATGCCCAGTTATGTGATCGTGGTCACGAACTTTATCACCCCCTAAAGGTTGTTCACAAATCCAACACGTCTCAGCTGTATCAAATTTCAGTTTGTCTTCTTCTGTCATCACCAAAGGCATCTGACATGTTGTGAGATACTGTACTACCTGACTATACAGATGTCTCATTTCTGTTAAAAACAAACATGCTGCATTTTCTCCCCTGTAGATAACAGGCTCTGAATGCTGTCCGTCTGACCTAACAAGAATGTATCCAAAAGAACACACCACTTGGTCACTCAGTTTTATAGTCTTTGGTAATGACTCTGGAACAGGACCCTCATATGGTACAACCAATGATTCAAAATCTGCATACACTACAAATGGCAACTTTTGCTGATTCCCATAGTTCTTAAAATAAACCTTGCTGCCAGGATCTGGATACTTAAGTACAGTTTGTATGTCATCAGCTGACCTACAATGCAGGACGTGTTTATGTGCCACTGCAATAGAGGAGAATCTTTGTAAACATCTCTTACACACTTCCTGTTTTCCATTATGTTTTGATACATGATTATGAATTAGTCGTGACATACTCCTGATAATTGTGTAGTGGAAGTTATCACCAGAGCTTATTAATAACATGTCAACATGTTTATCTTCTGACTGCCCATATGTTGGGGCAATTGGAGATACTCTTATTGGTTGTAACTTGTTCTCAGATTCATTATCCCACACAAACACATTCACGGATATACCAGGATTTAGTTTTTCAAACAAATCTATGTCCTCTATTTTGACAGGGAACTCAATGCCACTAAAAACGAGTTCGTTTACAAATTTGGTGTAGTTAGATGCACGTTCAGGCTTTGATTTTACAAAGTGTAGTTTAGCAAGCACACACCACATGAAACAATAGTTGTCATTGTTCTGTATATTAACAACAGCCTTTTTGTTTGCAACCTCTGTTGGCAGTGGTATCCATGCTTTACCTAATATAGGATGATACCTAGACTGCTTTAATTGCAGTTCATGTACATGTCCTTCGTGCCAGCCAGACCCCTTCATTTTTGCACTGTCAATTGCCTGTAGAAAGTCTGGTAATAGTCTGTCTCTAAACACGTTTTCTAATTCTCTTCTTGTGTTAACTGTGTGTTGTCTTGTTGATATATACGATACAATCACCTCACCGTCTACTCTAGTAAATTCGATTTTCGCAACAATCTGAATCTTCACACTGCCTGTAAGAAGATTTTGTTGTATGACAGAAAAAGAGTTTTCTATTGATTCATAAACATTATTAGTATTGGATATAGGTAAGTTTGTTGTGTGAAACACGTTTCTTAAACCAGATGAGCCAGGGTTTGATGGGCCAGGGCTTTGAGCATTGTCCGTCATTTTTATTTGACCGACAAAATAATAAATGAAAAAATATTACCGCTGGCTCACCTTGTGTAATACCACTTTATTAACTGTAACACTGTCAATATAAACATTTAGTTTGCGTAGTTGTTTAAATATGCTATAACAAACTTCCCCTAACCAGCCATAGTTGGTATCATCAACTTTAAAAGTAGGTGTCTTTAAATCAACTGTCATGTGCTCCACATTTGGATGCTCATCGACATAATCCAAAGTCACACTATATGTAACATATATTTCTGATGGTGCTGAAAGGCTTATGTAAGTCTGTTTGGGTGTTATTAAGTCAGTAAAGTGCATAACATCTTTGAAAAGGTGTGTGAGATCAAGCACCTGTATGATTTGTCCGTCTGTCATTTTTATTGGACAAACAAAAGAATAAATTAATTTACATCAATTTACTAACCCATACCCTGTGGGCTGATCTGTCTTTAAAATGAGCTTTAGATGCTTAGTTGATTTCAGTTTATTTTTTACATCATCTCGTTCATGCTTATTTGGGATGACATCGTTCTCTCTGAGACAGTCTTCGAAGCTGTCACGATCCTTACAGTAAAACAAACAGATAAACTTTAACTGTTCTCAAAAATCTTTCAGTACAGCATTATATTTCTGAGTGAGAATCCAAACACTGATGTTTGCATGTCTACCACTGAAGGCAAGTTCTGATAGAGTGTTTCTCTTTTTGACAATGTCTTTTTCTGCAGAACAGTCATCAACAATAAACAATGTTGACTGTCCTTCAAATTGCTTGTAAAAATATTGTAGGTAGTCATTCAGTTTCTTTTCAGGGTCGACTAAGTATATGTTGCTGTCAGTCCAAATGAATAAACGGTTGTGATAAGCTTTGTTGTGTTTTATTGTAGGACAAAATATTACAATGTTTTCAAAGTGGTGTATGTATCTTGTTTGCAAGAGGTTAAGTACAAATTCAGTTTTACCACACCCTGTGGCACCACAAAACAATCCACAGTGTGGGTCGAGTGTCATTAAGCTCAGGTTCATTTTAATACACAATATAATTTTAATATATGTGTCCACTCAGTCTGCTTTCTGCAATATTGAGTTGTGCGTCATATAACAGGTACAAATATATGTTTATGGCTGCAGCAGTTTCAACCTTCTTTTGTATCTGAATTGTTATTCCATCACTACCATTCTCGACAGTTCGTCCTGACCCATGAAGATAGTCGTCATCTGTACTACGAAGATCTAGCCACAGTGCATATTTGTTTGTAAGGTATTGACCAATCCTAACATCATACAGATGTAGATCTTTGCACGCAATGTTTGCAGGTTTATCTCTAATCCTTCCACCCGCAAAATACTTTGTGGTTTCGTCATAGTGTTGATAAGGTAACATTCCTGAAGCGTACACTTGATTAGGGCGGCCTTCAATTGTGCAGGACAAATGTGTAATCTTAGGATTGTAGAATTTTTCTGAATCCCTTTTGTATGGACTCACCGGTTCAACAAACAACATAAGAATACCTTTCAGTGACCTGGCTGGTGTGTTCAAGTTTATGTTCCACATTGGGTCGCTTTTGTCTTTGGGTATTAAACTATGCCTAATCACACGGTCATAATAAATTGGAAGTCTTGACTGGTACTGATTTTGTATGAGTCTGGCTAGTTCAGTGTGTGTAACAATTTCATATTCCAAGGAAATGTTAGAGATCTTATATGTTGCATCTGTGGCAGATGATTTTATAACTTTGGAGTAGTCATTGAAAGTTAGTTCAAAGCTCAGACGGTCATTCAGTGCCCCTTGATAATAAGGCAAATGTGCTGTTAGGATTTCAAACTCAAGTGGAATGTAAAATCTGGTTCCATATGTTTCTGCTATAATAACGTCATTGGCTGCTGACGTTGATTTATCTCCAGCATTGATTCGAAGTTTACCAACATTATCAGACTGTATACCTTGGTAAATACGGTCTTCTCGTTCTTCTCTTGTGAGCCAAAGATCTTTGTAACAGTAGAACACATCTGAGTCGTCAAGACTAAACACTTCCTGTCCTTCAAGTTTTACTTTAATAGTTCTAACAATTGCTCTGCCAAGATTGTCAACTAGAGTTCTGTTTACATCTGCGTCTGATGATAGTTCAATATTAAAAGCAAGGCGTGCAGTGCCAGGAACAATAACGTCACTGGGACCTAGGTTTGGAAACTTGACTGTAAGTGTTTGATTCTGGTCTATTGTACTTGGATTGTTCGTGATGACGATTGATTGTCTTATGCCCTTAACACCCAGGGGCTCACGTAGTTTTCTGTATGGGTCTAACTTTGATCCGTAAGATTGTGTCATTTTTATTATGCACAATAAAAAATAATAAATTAATAAAACAATGGCCGCAGGAGGATTTAATCATGAAGATTTTAAAATGGATGACACGTATGATTTTGGTAATACAACAGATATGGCAGATATGGCAGATATGACTGGTACAAGAAATATTTACAGTTTACGTCATGAACTTTTAGAAACCAAAGTGAACTCATTTTATGATCATGTTGGTGGCCGCCCAGACAACGTAGACCCTAATCAGTTTGAACTTGATGGCAAGGGTCATTTATATTTAAACACTGTTGACAAAGGAAAAGTACTATTGACTAACAAAAAAGACCCTAGTAGGTTTAGGGCTTTAAGTACAATAAAAAATGAAGGTGGTGTTGGTGCCTTGCGTCAACTGGGTATTGGTGGGTCTCCTGTCACGCCAAGACTGGCTAGTGTTCTTCACGACACGCAAACAAAGTTGCCAACAGGGCAACAAATTGAAATGGCACCTGTAACAAGCCTACCAGAAATAGCAAACACTGTGATACAAGAAACCTCATTTACTGAAGGGCAAATAAATGACGCTTTGAAAACAATAGATGATCCACCTTTGTCAATGAGGGAGATTATGGGATTGGATAAATCACTGCAGACGATAAGAGGTGAGATGGTTAATAATCTTGCCAAACTGGGAGAGCTTGATAAACACATAGAACGTGAAAAAGAGAAACTGGCTACAGCAGACAATGGAAATCTTGACACAGAAATGAAAGAAAGAATACAGCACAGATTAAATGATTTGCAGATAGAAAGATCAGCGAGGTTAGAAGCGATTAGTATTGGAAGACAAAAACTAAAATCACAGGTCAACAGAATTAGAGAAACTATTCAAAAAATACTTCACGAAGACACTACTCTGGCTGAGAGACTAAAAACACTTTTCAGAGAACAGGGTATCACAATTGCCAGTTTAATTACAGCTCTGGGGTTTATTATCAGTACAGTTGTGTTGGCTGTCTCCGGCAGTGGTGGTGGTGGTCCAGCCCCAGCACCGGGCCCACCGGCTCCCACAGATCCAAAAGATTTACAGTCATGGGTAAAGAAACAACTGTCTCACATATCAGACTTGCTTAAAAAATTGGCTCTGAAAGCAGTGGACGCTTTGCCTGGCATAATTGGTACTGTTGTCAGCTGGTTGATTAGTACAGCGGCAAAGGTAGTTGGGTTTATGGCAGAGCATGTGTGGGTCTTTTTGGTTACAGTAGGAGGGTTGATGGTGGGTTATTTAATGAAACAGATAAAGAAGTAATACTCCTAATCCAGTGAGGCCTATTACCAATGCAGTTCTTTCCGACTCATGTGTGTCAGGGGTTGGTGTTGACTGTACTGGTTGTATGAGTGTCGGTGTTGGGGCTGGGGCCGGGGCCGGGGCCGGGGGTGTTACCGTCTGTAATGATTTTAATGACTGTACATGTGTGGTTGTGGCCCCTAAGTTTACAGATTGATTGAAACCTAGTTTTTGACCAACACCTGCAACAATGATTTCATTATTATAATTTGTTATTGTTCCCATTTGGAGTTGAAGGTCAGATGGTAACATGTATAACCCGATGCCAACTACAAAGTCAACTTTTGATCTGGCATATCTGAGTACGTCTTGGTAGCGTTGTATGCTTGATGGGAGATCAACTGATGAATTTACTGAATCTTCAAGATTTGCAAGAAACTGTTTTTGTGCTTCAAACTTTCCACTTCCATTCAAAATGTTTGATTTTGTTAGTGATTGTGCACCTAGTATACACCAGACATATGTTCTGATAGACTCATTTACGCGCTCGACTCCTGCTTGAGTAAACCCGTCAGATTTGTCTAAAATAAATGTGGTCCACGCATTAGTCTGCTTCTGCTCTATTGATCCTAACCAGACTTCAGATTTTGATGAGAATGAAGTGTACCCAGGGTAGTAATCTTGAGGGTATTGTCTGTGACTCAAAGCGTAATACAATGTACCCATGCCATGGTGATCATCAAGTTTTTGTGTGAAGTCATACTTTGTACTGATATTAAACTCATTACAGATGCGTTCAAATGCTTTCATATCCATAGGGTTATTAAACCTGTTGAAACTGGATTCAGTGGGCAGTGGTGTATGAAGTTCTGACAGTATACGTCTAAGCTGGTAATAAACATGAAAATGATACACAGATCTAATCAGTTTGTTTGAGTGATTCAAGTGGTCTGTAAATGAAACACCACAGCCTGTAGTAGAACATAGTATTGCAAAGTTGAGTTGGTTTTGAAACATCTGTAGTGGGCTTGAAGACCACTTTCTTGCAGTAGAGTCATCTGTTATTGGAGGGTTTATGTAATGGTCAAACGGATTTGGTACTTTGACTTGGAATAGATCTTGTACGCTTGCGTCAGACACAGCTATGTCAAGCTGATTTAGTTGAATTATTTTCTGTTCATAAGTAGGTGCAACATTATATTTGGCATTCACATTGAATTGAAATGCGTTTGTAGTGGTGATGGTTGGTGATTTAAATTCCATCCTTTTTTATATGAGATAATAAAAATGTTTATTACCTTAACAAATCTTGACACAAGCAAACCAGTGTGGTTAACTAATGGGATTGATAATCGGGATGGTAGCAAGGCTGCAGCTATCCATGAATTGTTCTACACAGTAAAATGGTTTAATGTAGAAGATGATATATATAATAAAGTAATTTTTGATGGTAAGACTGAAGCTTTACCACCCGGGTATTATGACTTTTGTACTATAGCTGAATGGTTTCAAAGTAAATTTAAAATTAAAGCAACTTTAAATCCAGCTAACCTACTTGTTACATTAGAATTTCCCACACAAAATTGGTTAAGGATCTCAGATAGATTTGCATATTTACTTGGATTTTATATTGACGAAGATTGGTATAGATCAGATGATTTAGGTGAAGCTATGACTGGTATTATAACAATGAAGACAAAAAAACTTAAAATAACTGGAAAACGTCCTGTCAATTTGTTAGTACACACAGTGCTAAATGTTTATTTGAAAGAACTAAACACATCTGAGAATGTTCACAATGGAAAGCCTTCAACTTTGTTGAGATGCTTACCTACTGGAACTGCTCCGTATTGTGAAAGTGTAGTTGTTAGATTTCCTAATTTGCAGTTTAAGAAATTAGGTTCTAGTTTCTTTGAGTCACTGAGTATATCTGTAACTAATCAGGATAACAAACCAGTTCTTATGCATGATTTTAGTGTTGTGTTGGAAATTAAATAATTTTATTTTTGTTTATAAAAAATGAGTGGTGGTCCAAAGTTGAGAATCATACCAGTTGCGTGTCCAGTAACAGAGTTGAAAGATTTGGCAGATGTACAGGATTTTGAGAAGGAGGGGGATGTTGGAGAAATATATGGTTTTGAACTTGATTCAAATGGCATGTACAAGAGGAAAGTAATTGTTGACATGAAAGACGGTGAAAAACAGATTCCTAAACTTGGTCAGCTACGTGATGTTACTGTACCTACTCCACCTGTAAATAATTCGCCCTACAACTTAATACATGTGGGAAATAAGTGGGTGGTTTCACCTGTACCTGTTCCACCACCCACAATTGACTGGGACATAAAGTTGGAATTTATTAGTCCTTATGTATACACTGATGATGAAGGCGCCTTAGTGTTTAGGAAGGTTGTTAACTCGGGGCCGCTTATTGTAAGCCTTGTTCCAAGTTTTGCCCCAGACAACAATAGCAGAGAAAAACTGAAAGTTGAAAATTATGAGAGACGGCGGTATCTTCTTACAGCTAGAAAGGGTAGATCAGATACTTCTGTTGTGTTTATGCCAGCAAGCTTAGTCATGGCTAGAGAAGCGACAATAGTATTTGAAATTATCATGAAATCTGTTGCTACTGCTAAAGATGCTCAAATTGCACAAGGAATTAAACTTACATGGGATGAAACAGTAACAGAATCATCAAAGGTCTTTATTGCTATTACAAAAAATGTTGATGTTATTAATGTTTCGAGCAGTGTTCCAGCTGTCAAGGTGGTGGTCGACAAAACAACTTTTGTTCGTCTAACTTACATAAACCTTGAACACATTGATCTTGTTGCATTTTATTATGCCAGCAAATTGTATACTTTTGAAGAGTTGCAAAATGTAATTGCTGATTAAATAAAAAAAATATTTGTCAATAAAAAAAATGGTAAACTTCTATCCGCAACTACCAACGCTTGATCCGACTGAAACAAATGTGACGACTAAAACAACACTTGCGCCTGATCCACATATGCCAATTGCTTCAGATAAAACATTACAGGCAGATGCATTCAGATTAAATAATATTACAGAAGCTTTGAAATATTTGGAGAGTGAGGAGGCTAAGTACTCACGGTGCAAAAGGAGGTATAAGTCAGTATTTAATTCTGTTCAAAACACTTCTATGGCTATTGGTGCAGTTTCAGCTTCATGTTCTGTAGGGGGTATTGTTCTGTTCGCCACAGGAATTGGGAGTTTGGCTGGAATAGCAGTTGAGGCTGTTAGCGTTGCTACATGCCTGGCTTGCTTTGGTTTGGAAGCCTTGAACAAGAGGTTTCACACAAAATTACAGAAACATGAAGCATTGAGTACACTTGCTGGTGCAAAGCTGAGCAGTATGAAACTTATTATCAGTAAGGCATTGAACGATAATTATATTGATGACGAGGAATTTAAGAGAGTCCAGGATGATTTAAATAATTACAAGAAACAAAAATCTGAAATACAGAATAAGATGCGTAGTCAATCTCCTGTAAATGTTGAAGAACTTAAAGCCAGTTTTTTAGAGATGGGGAAACAGATCGGTGTTCAGGAAACCACAGAAAAACTACACAATCTTTTAAACAAATAAAAATCAGATTTGGTAATCGTTTATTAATGACATACACTTCACAGAAAAATGACATGCCACCTAACTATTTAACCCCATCAGCACCACCAGCACCACCTGACTATTACTAAAAAAAGTTTTTTCATTGTCCTTGTATCTTGACAAATCTGTCCGAGTAAGTTGTGACTTAAGTCAAGAACTTACATTTTGTTAGTTTAAGTTCTTATAAGTTCTTGACTTAAGTCACTTAATAACTAATTATAGGTTCTTAAAAGGTTACCTGTAAAGTTATCTGTCAGTTATAAGTGACTTTGGAAAATTTGTTAACAAGTATCTGCAGGTAACTTAAATAATTTGTTATCAAGTGCATATAGCAATGTTTTTTGTGTGTGTGTGTGTGTGTGGTTATTATTTAAATAACTGTTTTTTTTTTTTTTTTGGGGGGGGGGGGTATTGGCACAGAGGCAATGAAAAAAAAATGTTTTTGGAATCTTATATTTTATATCTCTAACACACATATATACACGCACGCACGCAAACACGGACGCACACACACATACACACAAACACTCACACGCACACACATGCACTCACACATGCACGCACACATGCACTCACACAGGCACACACACATAACACACAAACACTCACACGCACACACACACACATGCACTCACACACACACGCATACACAAACACTCGCACTCACGCACACACACGCGCACACAAACACTCACACGCATACATACATACATGCACACAAACACACACGCATACACAAACACTCACACGCATACATACACACATGCACTCACACAAACGCACACGCATACAGGCACACACACACATACACAAGTACATACACGCACTCGCACATACCTATAAACTCGCTCACGCACACGCATACACTCACACGCATAGACAAACAGACAAACAAACACAAAATCTTTATTCTGCATGAATATTGTAGACTCGTCCGCAAAACACCGTCAGGCTTAGCCATGCTGTTGTATGACACGCAATACACAGATTGTGTACTCAAATCGAAACTGCGCTAAATATAAAATATGAGTAGACTGGCAACTTCCGCATTGCAGCTAGTGACGTATTGGTCTTTCCGCTGTACTGACACTGCCTGCGCCGCGCTGTTTACCGCCAGCGGTTAAGATTACACCTTGGTGCTCAGTCAGCGTGGTTGCTACAAACAGTCTCTGTTGTTTACCTTAACGAATCGTCCGACACCGTCGGACGATTTGCTAAGGACATACGTCGTATGTTTACGTTGGATACCAAGATCGCATAAAATAGTTCACAAACATGCTAAGGCCCTAAACAGAATCATTTAACTCTGTGTTTCACCTATCATTTCTTAGTTGTCCACGGCACAGAATGATAGCAAATGACTCTGATTGAGAAAGCTCAATATTCTGTTAACGCCTTCAATACATCCTGTCGCTAATGCAAAGCGAGATTGTTATGTCTATTTTTGCAGCGCGGCACAGCTATGGCTTAGACAAACTAAATCCGCACAACTACCATGATTTTGAAGGCTTGACCAGGGCGCTGAGTGATTAATAAATCAATTATTAAGCTACAAAGCCAATAAACACCTTTTTTTTTTTGACAGCGTGCTACAAGTGGGCTGACCAGGGCGCTGTTTATTTATCAATTATTCAGATACAAACCAAAATCATCTTTCTTTGCCAGTGTGCTACAGGTATACCCCACCGTCAGTCCTGTTACTAAAACCTATGTAAAATCCGTTTCAATTCACTTGCAAAAAGCAAGCTACTTGCATGAGCGCGGTGAAACACCTCACACTTGGTCCATAACATTTATGATGAGACAATACAAACAAACATATAAACATTTGCTTCTCGTGCGACTTGGTCATTATGATGTTTGTCACACATCAGGCAAAATCTCACTCCGTCCATTTTATGACCTGACCGATGATTTTCTCACTCTCAGTCTTAAAGCCACTTTTACGTGTAACCTGTCCGATGATTTTCTCACTCTCAGACTTACAGCCTTTTTGTGGTATGTTCTGTGTTTTCACACTTAAAGACTTACTGCCTTTTTGTAGTATGTTCTGTGATTTCTCACTTTAAGACTTAGTCTTGTTATCAGCTTGGTGATAGATTACACATTTTCATTTGTCTTGTTTGTGATCTGATCAGTAATTTTTTACTCAGACTTACAGTTACACATTTGTCTTATCTGTGATCTGCTCAGTGATTTTTTACTCAGACTTACAGTTACAGTTACACGTTTCATTTTCCTTGTTTGCGGCCTGCTCGGTGATATATCATTTTCACGGACTTATAGTTACACGTTTTCATTTTCCTTGTTAGTGCGGCCTGCTCGGCGATGATCACACGGGCTTAGTCAGTTAACAAAACGAAAGTGATAAAATGTCTCAGATGTGATTCAAACAGGGTTGTTAAGACGCATTAGAACCTTTGTACAAACAAACAAACAAAACAAACAAGCAAACAATGTTATGGATCAGCGTTAGGTGTTTTCCAAAAATCGGCTATTTTGTTGTATTTTCAGCATTTGTTCAATTTGCTCCCGCAAACTAAACACCTTTCGGAAAGACAGTGAAAGAAAATGAAATTTTGGGTACCCTCGTAGCAACCTGGCTAAAACACTCAACTGATGAGCATACGACTTGGAAATTTTTACGTTTAATTTTAGCCAATCTGGCCAGTTCAATTTAGTTTGTTTACATATTTTTTGCCTTTTATGGATTTCTGCACCCTCGATTAGCCACTCTCCATAGTAGATAAAAGCTGACATGCTTTTTTCTTCATTATGTTGAAGTATTTTGTAGCCGTCCTCTAAATGTTTTTTTAAGTTATCTAAATTAAATGTAGACAAATCACACTCATCAACTTTAAGACACTTAATCGGTTTGTCATCAAACAGATTTTGTTTTAAAAACAAATTAAGTTCTTTTGGTTCTTTACTAGCCTTTTGTTTCTTCGAACTAGTGTTTAGTATATCAGCCAAATTTCCCACCGGTTTTTCCGGTTTTTCTAACCAAAATTCCGGAGTTTTGTTCAAAACGGAATGAATGAAAGCGGTCATTTTCTCATGGTATTCGCCATGAGATCGCAAGATTGACACCTCTTCCTGAGTCCAATTCATTTTTGAAATGAGCGAATGATAGTGAGTGTAGCCTGGGTAAATAAAACTAGACCGGTCTGGTTAACTATTGAACACTCCGTAAGACTTAGCGCAATCCAGACTAACCGCGAGGCCTGTCTTGTTTCTAAATGTGACAAATCAGTTAAATAGCCCAATGAACTATCGATCTTACCGTCGTATATATTCTCAAGATTTATCGATCACTGAATATCACCTCTGAAAATCAAGTCAGTCCTCAAAACACGTCCGTCTTTTACAATGCCGCTTAACGAAAGAACGCGACCGGCTTGGTGTTTAGAAAATAACACGTGACCGTTGCTACGCGTCGTCTAAGGGAAGTAACTATGTATGTCGTTTTTGCTTATAACCAAAAGTTACCTCCCTGTGTTGTCTGTGCTGTTTTTGCTTGTGTGTGCGTGAAATTGACAAAGCAGGTGTATAAACAAAGGCTATTTAGTAGGCAGATTTGATTGCTCTTATTTGATTGAGAAAATAGATTTAGTTAGTGTGTTTACCACTAATTTTTTACTGGCATAAGTGCGCGCGTGTGTGACGGCGCCTCCGATCCTCTATCGGAAATACTCGTAATTGGCTAAGTAATCCGAATAAACTACGCATTGCAAAATGAACACACTTACATAACCAATAGATTAATTAACTCAGGTGTTAATTTTGCTTTAGTCATGAATGTCATTGATTTTGGAAACCTTTATTTTACTGAAAAAAATAAGCAGAAACCTAAAAAAACGGGGTGTGTGATTAGATGAGCGATTTGTGATCAAAAACATTGAAAAATTGACGTTGTCAAAAAAATCTGTTGTATTCTCCATCCTTATATCTCTAGGGTCGGGTGGGGTGGGTCTGTTCAGTAACTCTTCAAAATACTCGGCCCATCTGTCGAGTTGGTCTGCTCTGTCTGCAATAGGCTTGCCTTCTTTGTCTTTTACTGGTCTTTCTGTATGGCCATACTTGCCAGACAAGCTTCTGGTAATGTCGTAGAGCTGTTTTATGTTGCCGCTGCCTGCTGCCTTTTCTGCCTCTGCTGCTAGGCCGTCTGTGTAGGCTCTCTTGTCTGCCCTGATACTCCTCTTCACCTCGCGGTTGGCTTCCGAGTATTCCTCATGTGCCCTTGCTTTGGCTGCTCTCGTGCGACTGTTGTTAACAACTGCTTTCTTCTGCTTCCTCCCTTCCATCTTCTTCAAGGTCTGTGCCGACAGCCAGTCCTTGTGATGGTGTTTCTTGAACCCCACATTGTCTTTGCAGGTTGAGTTCAGTGCCTCTCTAACTGCCTTCCACTGCTGCTCTGTGGTGACCGCCTCCTCTTCATTTACTAGCTCCTGTAGCGCTTGAAACCGGTTGGACAGCACCAGTTTGAACTCTTTTCTCACTCCAGTCTCTCTCAGGAGGCCTACATTATAGCGCTGTCTTCTTGTTGTGCCTGTGCTGCTTTTCTTTAACTTGAGCTTTATTCTTAAGGTAAGCAGATGATGGTCTGAGGCGACATCTGCTCCCCTCCTCACTCGAACATCTTGAAGGGATCTTCTAAATTTCTTGCTAATGCAGATATGGTCTATTTCGTTTTCTGTAGTATGGCTCAGGTGAGACCCAAGTTGCTTTGTGTATTCTTCTGTGTGGGAAGATGCTGCCTCCAATGACAAGTCTGTTTAGAGCACAAAAGTCTACGAACCTCTCCCCGTTTTCACTCATCTCCCTAGTCCCTGTCTCCCCATCACCTCTTCGTATCCGGTGTTGTCCTCCCCTATTTTGGCATTAAAATCGCCCATGATGATGGTGATGTCTCGCTCCGCACATTTGTCCACAGCACTATGGAGTCGGTCGTAGAACTCTTGTTTCTCTTCCTCATCACTGTCATTAGTGGGCGCATAACACTGGATGACGTTCAGCTTGATCTTTTTCCTGGTTCTAAAGGCTGCTGTGATAATTCTTGGCCAAAGAGGTTCCCAGCCCATCAGCGCTTTCTGTGCCACTGGTGACAGCAAGAATACTACACCTTCTGTATGGGGGGCATTCTCCTCTTCATGACCTGAATACAGAATCATCTCCCCACTTAACAGCCTTTTCTGGCCAGACTGCGTCCATCTGGCTTCATTGATACCTAGCAGGGAAAGGTTGTACTTTTGCATTTCCGCTGCTATCTGGGCGGACTTCCCGCTCTGGTACATGGTCCTGACATTCCATGTGCCCATGATTGTGTCCCTGGATAGAGATAGGCGGCTCTGTCCTGTGGCTTCCGAAGACTTCCGGCTTTCACCACACGACGTCATAAATCTTCTGTTAGAAGAACCTTCTCCTCCAGGAAAGGAATTGCTGTTTGTCTATTCGTTTGCGTTTTTGTAGCTATTTCTTTATTTGCAGGGTGGGGAAGCTACCCCCACGCCCAACCCCCTTACTAGGAGGACCAGGGATTTCTGTCGGGGTCTCCTTCCCTTAGACCATGTTGGTTCACGGCACCTTATTTCATTCGGTGCACCCCTCTCGCGAGGGACCCCCTATCCGCCACCCAGGGGACGCGCGTCAACACCATATGGTCCCAGCGTGAGGAAACACATTTACAACAGTTTTTAAAACACTGCACGCTCTTACCAGCACATGCATTGACCATGACAGCTAAAGGGTAGCAGTGACTGATCAGCTAGGCAACTTTTTTTCAAGCTCAAAGCTACAAAACTTGAGCCAACGTAGACCATTCATTTGCTGCAGTTGGCACTGGAGTCGAATGCTATCACCTGACGCTATTGTTTTCATGCCACAGACCTTCTGACATGCCATTGCAGACATTATGGACCAACATAAGTTATACTTCCTTCTGAGACGAACCTAAACTTCCAGTATTCATTGTACTGTCACAGGACTCTTTGTGCTTGTGTGTTCTTTGTGTGGAGGAGGTCCTTGAGGGTTCAGTGTCAATCTAGTCCCATCTGCCAAGCTGAGCATCTTAACCGCTGATGTAGAGTGCAGCAACATACTTTCATTACATATCGATTCTGTGCTTACAGCACTAATCATTTACATGGAGGAGATCTGCTCAATTGTACTTAACCCTCTTAACCCCAAGGCTGCATTTCCCAAATTTTGGAGTTGTCACCTGACAACTATGTACCAGTTGCAGGAGATGGATGGCCTGATAATTCAAGGGTAGTGCCAGATTAGCTTGGCGCTTTCAGGCGCCAAGCTAATCTGGCACTACCCTAGAATCATCACGGTCCATCCATCTCCTGCAGTAGGGTTTTGGGGCTAAATGGGTTAACTGCACACCAGAAAACAAACGTAAAATGACCCTCACAAAATGTCCGTTGCGGCAGGCCCAGTGGAGGGCTGTGTGTCCAGTCTTGGGTTCCTTGCTGTTGATGAAGGAGGAGTGTCCACGGAAAAATGTGATCATCTTCTCCACATGGTCGTACTCGTTGTCTCGTGCACACTTGATGAAGAGGCGCTGCCAGGTAATGGTGCTGTGCGGAAACACTTGGTACAGGAACACTGTGCCCGCCTTCAGCTGCTTGTTGCGACTCGGTGCCTCATAGAAAAACTGCAACAGTTCAAAGCAACATAATAATAATACAGTGCTTTATTGTAAACATGCGCATTCACTTACGCACTGGGCACAAACACGGTACTTACATTCTCATAGTGCTAAGGGCATGCTCAAGTGAGCTACTGAGGTTTTGGAAATTTGCATCGTTTGTATTTGAAATTTGAATAGAGTGGGGTGAAACTAGTACCAACGATTTCTATTTGCAAAACATTCAAATGAAAAACTTTCAAATGTGTCTGACTTTGACCAATATTTTTACTGAACTTTCTAAATTTCCAAAGGATGACAGATTAAGCTTGGGGTAGACTGTGGTAGTCTGCTCCAGGGTTAGGTCCACCCACTGAAGACTGAATTGGTCAAATTTACTAAGTCATAAGACTGTCAAACTTTCTGCAGAGTGAATATTCTTTTACTCTAATATTCTTGTTACTCTTTTCTTCTTTTACTCTTCCTCTTTCATCATGATACACTATTATGCATGAAATTAATTTGAATATGACAGTTCAAGTGTGGTGCCAGAATGGCTTGGCGCCTAAGGCACCAAGCTATTCTGGCACCACCCTTGAACTGAAATTGTTGATCTATCTCCTAATCTGTAATGTAGCCTTCATATGACAATAAACAATTTTTTTTAAATTCAGCATCAGGATTTAATGGGCTTAATTACTTAACCAGACAATTTCCCCCATCATCTGTGCTGTATTTCATAATTTTTCAATCTGCTAAATCTGTGCCTATGTTATTCTCTCTCATGTTGACTTGCTTATTTGTTTTGTTTTCTGGTCACACAAAAGTATGATAATTTTATTTTGTGGCAGAATGCTTGTCATAATCCTCAGCTCCATTTGACACAAAAACAAAAGTGCACCGTTCTTGTGTGTTTTTTTGTCCAATGTATGCGTGGGGGCAAATCTGTCCCGGCCCCTATGTGGACAAGTCCGCCCATGCTTGATAGGCCAAAAAAAGAGTTCAACTATGTGCAGATCATTTTTGCCATTTTGGGTGAGCACAAACGTAGGCAAAATATTTAGATTCAATTTAACCCTTTCAGTGCTGAGGAAATTTGAACACCACCCAACTGCATGAGGTATAGATCCTCATGAGCGGGGGCTCATGAGGATCGATGCCTCTTGTTGACACCACTTTGAGTCCACGTTCCTGGAACATCTAGTGCTTTTGGGTTTTGAATTAACAAAGACTGCAGAAACACGGTCTGCATCATCTGGCACTAAGCGGGTTAACCCATATCATTCGGAATACACCAGTGTGTGAAATACGTTGGACTAAAATAGTTCAAGGGTAGTGCCAGAATAGCTTGGCGCCTCTAGGAACCAAGCTATTCTGGCACCACCCTTGACCCTTGAACTAAAGCCAATGGTCTATCTCCTTATCTGTAAGTACTTTAATGTAGCTTGCCGATGGCAGTGTACAAATTTGAAGCTTTTTGTCTCAGTATGATATGGGTTAAACCAAAAACTGGTCCTCTAGCTCTGATGACAATGCCAGAACTGTTTTCAGACTAAATGTATCCAGCAAGCATAAACAGCTGGTTCAAATGATAGAAGCACCTACCTCAAACTGTGGGAACTGAGTAGGGTTGATCTCAAACGCATTGGACTTGGGTAACCCCAGCACTTCTTGAATGGACGCTGAAACACACAAGGGCAATTTTGGGCGGAGGGGGGACTGGATAGTGAAGAAGACGATAATGTTTTGGCCGATGTTTTCAAGCAAGAATATGAAGATGAGGAGAGAGAATATTATTGATGCAAATGACTGTTTTGAAAATGGACGTGTCACAGATGATGTGATGCAAAGCTGATGAAGTTGTGTATGGATTGGCGAATGTGTAAAATGCATCATGGTAAACAGGACAATTTATGTCATGGTTTGTGTTACATGAAATTACAGTTTTGGTGTGCTAATTCTACACGACTTCGCAACGATCTGTAAGAGAAGTTATCAGATGGTGCATGGACTGTGATGACTTCAGCAATGGCGATGTGCTATGGGCTCTTTTCCATTTGGTAATTATTGGTTCTGTGTGCTAGAATATATTTGTGTTAGTCGTAGTATGATGCAATCACATCAGACGCACACGCGCAAGGTTTATGTAAAGAAACTTCACTCAGCTGCAACTCGTCACACGTGGCATAAGGTTGTAGACCACACTGGAGTAACAGTTCCAACAATATTTTATTGCAGCGATGCGATCTCCGTACAATGCATCCACAAATGCACCAACACTGATACACTGTCTCCTCTACAATGCATCAACACTTTTGACACACTGCGTCTCTCATACAATGTACACACATATTTCCTAACATGCTCTTTGATACTATTACAGATTTCCAGAACAATCCAGCAAATTCGCACAACACAACCAATCATAAAAGAAAATGTAACCAAAACTCATGAATATTCATGAAAAAGAATGCTCTAGAAATAACTACAAATTTCCACTACCATCTAAGCGTCTTTGATACAATGTTACGAAATGTAGCCGACACTTTGACATCATATCTGAGGTCACTATAGAAAGATAACGACACTGCTCGAACCTTCCAGTCTAATGTAGGTCAAACTTTACAACATTGTAGCGAAACTATGCATCACAACAAATATCGATCGCAATTCTTCGTGCAAAAGAAAATTAATCCTACTAAAACGGTAGGTAATTCTTATCTAAAACAACTCGAATGAATATCGGAAGTTTTTCCTATGATCAACACACACATGCTCTCAAAAAAATAACACAACCACAAAAGTAACAATTTGGTGCTGTTTTTTGTTTTTTCATAATTTAGGTGAATAAACATTTGTTTGAAAGCGTTTTTGTCATGTTTTATGCTTTTTGCCTGTAATGATTAAAACTCTACCTACCTTCTTTTTAGACCTAATTTTATTTACAGAATTTAAAACACACACACACACACACACACACACACACACACACACACACACACACACACACACACACACAATAATAATAATAATAATATATAACTCTTCTATAGCGCAATATCCCCACAAAGAAAGGCTCAGAAACATTCGGGCTCTTGATCGACTTGCATTTGAGGCAGATCTTTTGGAGCGACTTCCCACTGTTACCGAGGTCACTGCTGAAGCACTGGATAAATGTCTACGGTCGGCACTGGACCAACTTGCTCCTGCGACACGTCGTAAGATTCCAGCCCGTAGATCAACCCCATGGCACAATGCTGTAGCGAGTACTCTGCGCACCGCCAAACAGGAACGTCGTAGGGCAGAAAGACAGTGGCGCAAATCTGGGCTTACAGTACACAAGCAATTGTTTTCTGCTGCCAAGAAAACTGTAACCAGGTTAGTGAGCACGGCAAAAACGTCCTTCTACAGTATGAAGATTGCTGCATGCAACACCAGTAAGGTGAACTGTACTCAGTGGCTGATCAGCTGCTGGGCAAAGTCAAGTCTTCTCCTCTTCCTAGCATATACTCCATGACAGAACTTCCATCTCGTTTTTCCACATATTTCATGGAAAAAGTCCAAGCCATTCGCGATGATCTTGACTCACAGTCTTCTCAGACAAAAACAGTCTCTTCTATCGACTTTTGCTTTCATGGTCAGACCATGTCTGTGTTTAGACCTGTATGCTGTGACGATGTACGCAAGTTGTTAATGAAGATGCCCCCTAAGTCATGTGAGCTCGATCCAGTGCCTACCACTTTTGTGTACAACTGTTTGGATAGTTTACTGCCGTATGTTACTCACATCGTCAATGCTTCGCTTGCATCTGGTGTTTTCCCTTCAATGTATAAAAGTGCTGTTGTGAAACACCTACTGAAAAAAACCCTCATTAGATCACAACGACCTTAAGAATTATAGACCTGTCTCAAACCTACCGTTTCTGTCAAAGGTGATCGAAAAGATTGTGCTTTCGCAACTTTTGGATCACCTGGCCTTGAACAATCTTATGGATCCATTTCAGTCAGCCTACAGATGTTGTCACAGTACTGAAACAGCACTTCTCAGAATCATGAATGACTTGTTACTTGCTCTGGATGATGGTAAGGTGTCAGTGCTCGCTTTACTTGATCTTTCTAGCGCGTTCGACACAATCGACCACACTACCCTGATTAATCGTCTCCAGCTTGTTTTCGGCATTGATGGCACTGCCCTGTCTTGGTTCCACTCTTACATTACTGAGCGATCACAGACTGTGTCTGTCGATGGGCATGTCTCTGCACCTGCCAGCCTCCGTTTTGGGGTCCCACAAGGCTCAGTATTAGGCCCAGTGCTTTTCCTACTGTATGTACAGCCTTTGTCCAGCATTATTGCTGGACACTCTGTTTCACATCACGCATACAGTGATGATACACAGCTTTATAAGTCAGGTAGTGTGAGTCAGGTCAACGAAATCATCCAGAGCGTGTCACTTTGCATTCTTGATGTGAGGCTGTGGATGTTAGAAAACAAGCTCAAACTGAATGAAGGAAAAACGGAAGCCATGCTCATTGCATCACCCAGAATGTCTTCTTCTACCGCTTTGCCTCAGCATATCATGATTGAGAACACGACCGTCAGCTTCTCTCAGTGTCAGTGAAGAACCTGGGTGTTGCAATTGAGCAGGACTTGTCCATGGATAAACAGGTGATAAACATTTGCAGGGCAGCCTATTTGGAGATGCGTCGTATTAGCTCTATTAGACAGTTCCTTACCTCAGAGGCTACAAAAACTCTGGTTTGTTCATTTGTTCTGTCTCGCATTGACTATGCCAACTCACTCGTATCTGGATGCCCGCAGTATCTATTTGATCGGCTCCAGAGAGTCCAAAATTCAGCCGCACGTCTGGTCATGAAAGCGAAAAGGTCAGACCATGTGTCCCCCATCCTGCACGCTCTCCACTGGTTGCCAGTGAAGTAGAGAGTCAAGCACAAAGTCTTGTCCATTTGTCATGTTTCTCTTTCTGGCACTGGACCCACTTATCTCTCAGAGCTCCTTCACTGTTATATCCCTTCGAGGCAATTGCGCAGTTCGTCTGACAATAAAATGCTTCGTATTCCTACAGTAAGGACTAAAGGATTTGGGCAGAGATCTTTTTCTTACCAGGGTCCATCAGCCTGGAATGATCTTCCTAAATCATTGAGACACAGCGAGTCTAGTGCCAGTTTTAAACACAGTCTTAAAACCCATCTTTTCCCACTTTGATTATCAGTGTTCATGTATTTAGTCATAATTCTGTTCTTTTGTGTAATTGTATATATGGCTTTGTCACTTTTTGTGTAATATTTGTATGTTTTGTTCATATGTACGGCGCCTAGAGCATCTTACCATGTATTGGCGCCTTATAAATCTTCCTTATTATTATTATTATTATTTACATAATATAGATAATCTAACTAACTGAAATTAACTAACTAAAGTACTGACAAGTACAAAAACACAATCATTCATGCACACTGACACAGAACTAAAATAATAAACATAACATGTCAAGAGCCTGACCAGATATATACATGTTGATGGGAAAACGTCGGGTTGATCAATCCCTTTCAAAGGCCAGATTGAAAAAATATGTTTTCAATCTAGCCCTGAAAATGGCCAAAGATTGTGCATGGCGAATATCATGGGGAAGACCACTCCACACTTTGGGAGCTTGGAAAGAAAAGGACCGCTGTCCAAAGGTTTTTAAGGACACTCTGGGGATAGTCAATATTCTGTCGTCAATGCTGGAGCGCAAATACTCTGCCTGGTGTATAGACAAGGAGACTGGAGGACGGGAGTGTCTTATCAAAGGCTTGAAAAACGAGGGAAGCAATTTTGTATTCAATTCTGAACTTCACAGGAAGCCAGTGTAACTGCTTAAGCAAGGGGGTGATGTGGTCACGCTTCGATTTTTTCAGTATAAGTCTTGCTGCGTGGTTTTGAATCTTCTGGAGCCTGTAGAGCAGATCGTTAGGCATACCTGACATTACAGAGTTACAGTAGTCAAGCCTTGACAAAATCTGTGAACATGCAATTTGCTTATAGACATCGTCGGTAAGGTACTGTCTAACAGAGCTAAGCCTCCTGAGCTCAAGATAGCAGCAGCGGGACAGGTGAGACACATGATCGTTCATGGACAGAACATTGTCAATGTAAACACCTAGGCTTTTCACACATTTTTTTAGAGAGATGTCCTGTCCACAAACGATCAAGGACTCATTGTGGGAGACACTCACCCTGGAGCGAGTGCCTACTATCTTTCTCAAATCAGTGGTGGCTAGGAGTTTTACAGTACACACTCTGAAAACGGTTTTTTTTATCTTAAAGTGTGTGGTGCTGGGAGGTACAGCTTTTAGATCTGGTTGGTGCTGTCAGTGAGTGAGTGATTTGGATTACATGTGATGAAGAAGGAGTTAAAGTCTCAGTTCATGCAAGACAACATTGAAAACTCATTGTATTAGGAAATTTCAGTGATCAAAGCCTGCCTTAGAGTCAATCGCTGTAAATGCCCCCAAAGCATTATACTTCTTCTGTGTCTTTACTTCAGTTTATTGTCATTATCATAACTGTTAGGCCCATTATTTTTTTATTATGAAACACACAACATCTGCAAGAGAACAACCACAAAATCAGTTGGTCAGTCTGGTCAGTCTGTGTTAAATGTATCAGTTTATTCGGCCTTGCACAAGCTTCAGAAAGCAGCTAAACATAACCAAACGAACGAACAAACAAATGTTAAGGAGGCATGACATACATTTTCCCTTGCTGGTGTAGTCATCGATGTACTCCCCAGTGTCTCGGTGGCGCAGCACCACATGTCGTCCCTCCCCAACCAGCTCCCGTCCGTCAGACAGGTAGAAGCCAGACCCATTGGACAGACTCTGCAGGGGATGCATTACATGCAATCACCAAATGTAACCTGCTTGTGCAAGTACCACTCTAATTTCCACCCATGTCTAACAAGTCAGACATTAAGTCTGAAAAATCGGAAAATTTGCATGTAAAAAGTGGCTGAATATTTAGTACACACATAAGATATAGAATTGTGGCTGCACTGCCAGCTTACCAGGTTGATAACATATGAGAGGCACAGGTCATTGATAGAGATGTTGCGAGGTATGGTCAGCATATCAAAGCGATTTCGGATAGAGCGCCGGATGTGTTTTCTCACCTGCAGTAACAAAATGCAAAAATAAATCAAACAATAAGGGGGTGGAGGTGGGTTGATTGTTTTTCTACTCCAATTTTCTTCTCAAATTTATTTTCTCAAGCAGTTTGTTGGTGTTCTGTTGTGTGTGCTGTTTTTCTACTCCAATTTTCTTCTCAAATTTATTTTCTCAGTTTGTTGGTGTTCTGTTGTGTGTGCTGTTGAACATTATATGAAAAGGCTCTAATTTGCTGTGATATTGTAACTTGAAGACTTTCTTTTAGGATGGTTTGATCGATATGGAAAAAAATTATGTCTAAAATTTAAAATATCACAGAAAGATGAAGCCTTTACAACAATTATGTTGCAAATTTCTGACTGAATGCGAAGTTGACAATCCATGTTTGAAGTTGAGATGCTCTAGCAGACGATATAGTGCTCATGAGCAAATGAGAAGTGCAAAATCAAAGGTTTTCAACAGTTTTTGTAACCCACTTAGATCCTCTATGAAATGGGTCAGATATACAACAAGAGTCTTCCCCTCAGCACATGCATGGGAGACACAGACACTAGGCCTACGTCATCTTGTGAGATGAACCTCTTTTATGGTAATAGTGCAGTGTATGTATGAAAGATCAGGAAAGTTTTTTTCCAGCGGATTTCCATATTCTGAGACTGTATTGCTGAGAGAGTCGCACATTTTCAGCAGATTGGAGCATTTGTAGATCACGTCAATTATTTTACTTTTTTTACCTTTTCAAGAGGATGTAGACATAATCTCTTAACCCCACAGCCACAGTTTTCTGAACTTTTGGAGGCATTGTCTAACAACTATGTACCAGTTGTAGGAGATGGATTGATCATGATAATTCAAGGGTAGTGCCAGATGAGCTTAGCACCTTCATCTGGCACTACCCTTGAATTATCATGATCAATCCATCTCCTGCTGCAGGGTCCCAGGGTTAAATGGGTTGAAGACTTGTATGACATTTTAGCCTAAAATATTTTTTTTTAACATATTTAGTCTGGATGGCCAGATTTTTACCCTTCCCGCCATGAGACAGCCTTAGTCGCTTGAAAGGCATTAAACCCAAATAACTTCATCTATCATAATTGAACCTAACGATAACTAAGCCAGAATGAACAGCAGGCTATGTAGACGCTGTATATGAAAATCAATTGGATATAAAAGAAAAGACTGCCTTTTTCATTACAAGATTCAAAGACTTCTCTCTGTTCTAAACAACATTTGCAACTCCCTGTTCTAATCAATATTTGCAACAAATGTGCTTCACAGGTATTTGCAAAGGGCATTTTTTTGCCACACACAGAAAGCAATGATGGCATCTTGTGAAGGTGAGGGAGTTTTCTGCAAGTGTCCACACCGAGTTTAAGGTAGGAACATGATATCAACAGGTTGGAGGAGGATTTTCTTCTGAAGTGTCAGATTGGTATAATAATAATAATAATAATAATACATAGTTGTTATATAGCGCCCTTCCCCACATACAGCAAGCTCATGGCGCTTTATAGCACATAAAAATAATTTAAAAAGGAGAAAAATTAGAACAAAATAAACACGCACTCACTCTTTAAATAAACACCAGCTCGCACCATGTAGGCACATTCCTAACACGAACACACACGCATACACACAAACACACACACACACACACACTCTACATACATGGGTTACACATTCCAGACGTGAGGGGCCTGATAACCGAATAACGTGCACCAGCAGTTTTTAGGTTAAGTCTGGGCTGAACAAGCAGTTTCTGTGAGCTTGAGCGTAGACTTCTACTAGGATTGTGTGATGCAAGGGAAAGGGACAGACATGCAGGAAGTATAAGAGTGAATAATCAGATTTCTGGCACTGGAAGCACACTTGTATGTTTAGAGGAATCAGAGGTAAACAAGTCACTGAGACAACTTAAAATGCTGTTTTTTCTGTCGCATTTCACTCCACAAAATATGAGTAAGGAGAAGGCATTGTTCATCTTAGAGGTTCCTGTTGTGTGGGCTCACTTGAACAATATTGCCTGAGCACAATAAACACTTTCTCACACACCAAAGCTAATATATGTTTAACCCATTAACTCATTTGCAGCCAGCTACATCCGGATGCGCAACTTATGTCACGCATCCAGATGTGGCTGGCCACGAATGAGTTAATACTGAGGCTGACTATTTAAAAAATTGTTTTATTGTCCTATGAAAGCTACATTACATATTAGGAGACAGATCAACAGTGTTAGTTCAAGGGTGGTGCCAGAATAGCTTGGCGCCTCATAGTCATAGTCAAATTTAGTCATAGTCATAGTCAAATTTATTTCAAGCAATGGGTGTATCAGAATGTCAAGGGATAACCTAGGAAAACGTCCGATGCAGCTGCTATCCTTCTCTTGGCTTGACTTCGCGAACGAAGATTTTATAGGAGTTGCCCACGACGTCTGCAGGCTTGTTCGTGGCTGCGGAGGCCAATCCGGGACAGGCAGGTTCGACCGCAGTGGCTGCAGGGGAAGGTATGGCCAGGGTTCTGAGTTGCGGCATCTCTGTTTTTTCTCCTGAGCCGCTTGTCCTTAAGGCTAGCTCTGCGAGAGTCCTCAAAGGAGACAGCTGCCTTGTAAATGGTGGAGCGCCAGGTGTCATGGTCCACAGCAAGCGAGGACCACTGGTGGTGGTCGATTTGGCAGGCACTAAGTGACTTCTTGAGACAGTTTTTGTATCTCTTCTTTGGTGCCCCTCTGTCACGGTGTCCAGTAGCAAGCTCGCCGAACAGGGTGATCTTTGGTAGGCGATGATCCTCCATCCTGGAGACATGCCCCGCCCAGCGGAGCTGTGTCCACAGCAGCAAGGCCTCGATGCTCACAGTTTCAGCCTGTTCAAAGACCTCGACGTTGGTGACATAGTCACTCCAGTGAATGCCCAGGATGGTACGCAGGCAGCGCTGGTGGAAACGTTCGAGGAGTCGTAGTTGGCTGCGGTAGAGGGCCCAGGACTCGGAACCATACAGCAGGGTGGTGAGGACCACAGCTCTGTACACGCTGATCTTGGTGCCTGTTTTCAGCTGTTGATTGTGCCACACCCGCTTGAAAAGTCGCCCAAAAGCGCTGTTCGCTTTTGCCAGCCTGCTGTCAAGCTCCCTGTCCAGCTTGGCGTCCGACGTGATAATGCAGCCAAGGTAAGTAAACTGGTGCACTGACTTTAGTTCAGACTCGCCAATGGTGATGTGAGGAGGGCGATACACTGTCTTGGGTGCCGGCTGATGGAGGACCTCTGTCTTTTTCAGACTGACCTCGAGTCCAAAGAGCTGGGCAGCATCTGCGAAGCAGGACGTGATGCGCTGCAGGGCTCTCTCTGTGTGTGCAATGAGGGCAGCGTCATCAGCAAAAAGCAGCTCACGAATCAGTTGGTCTAGGGTTTTCGTGTGGGCCTGCAGTCGTCTGAGGCTGAACAGGCTGCCCTCGAGACGATACCTGATGTACACTGCATCGTCATCATCGAGGTCTACTGTGGCCTGCTTCAACATCATGCTAAAAAAGATGGTGAAGAGGGTCGGTGCCAGCACGCAGCCCTGCTTTACGCCGTTGAGAATTGGGAATGGTTCTGAGAGAACATTGTTGAGTCTGACCTGGCCTTGCTGGTCCTCGTGTAGCTGGACAATCATGCTGAGGAACTTTGGGGGACAGCCAAGTCGCTCCAGGATCTGCCACATGCCTTGCCTGCTCACAGTGTTGAACGCTTTTGTTAGGTCGACAAACGTTAGGTACAGCCCTTTGTTCTGCTCGCGGCACTTCTCCTGAAGCTGTCTCAGCACAAAGACCATATCGGTGGTGCTCCTGTCTGCTCTGAAGCCACACTGGCCCTCTGGGAGGTGGTCTTCAGCGATGGCAGGTACCAGCCGATTCAGGAGCAGCCTTGCAAGAATTTTCCCAGCAATGGACAGCAGGGTAATTCCCCGATAGTTGGAACAGTCTGACTTCTCGCCTTTGTTCTTGTACAGGGTGATAACGACAGCATCACGGAGATCCTTTGGTAGTGTTCCTTCCTCCCAGCAGCAGAGAAAGAGGTCATGGAGCTTGTTGTGCAGTGCTCTGCCTACATGTTTCCAGATCTCTGGTGGTATTCCATCAATGCCTGCTGCTTTGCCACTCTTGAGCTGGTGGATGGCTGTGAGGGTCTCTTCAGCGGTGGGCGGTTCGTCCAATTCAACCTTTACTGGGAGTTGTGGGATTTGTAGGACGACTGCTTCTTGAACAGTGCGCTCAGCGCTGAAGAGGCTCTGAAAGTACTCCGACCAGCGGTTTAAGATGGAGGTATTATCTGTGAGGAGAGCCTGGCCATTCGCGCTTCGCAGGGGACTTTGTACCAGGTGTCTGGGGCCATACACTGCTTTCAGTGCTTCGTAGAAGCCCCTGTAGTCACCAATGTCAGCGCAAAGCTGGGTCCTCTGTGCAAGTCTGGTCCACCACTCATTCTGGAGATCTCTGAGCTTGCGCTGGAGACTGCTGCAGACGAGGCGGAAGGCAGACTTCTTCACAGGGCAAGAAGGCTGGGCTAGGTGGGCCTGATGGGCGGTTCTTTTTTTTTGCTAGGTGTTCCTGGATCTCTACATCGTTCTCGTCAAACCAGTCTTTGTTCTTCTTTCTAGCGAAACCCAGGACTTCTGCAGAGGATTTTGCAATAGCAGTTTTCAGTTGTTCCCAAAATGCTGTTTTTTTCTGTCACATTTCACTCCACAAAATATGAGTAAGGAGAAGGCATTGTTCATCTTAGAGGTTCCTGTTGTGTGGGCTCACTTGAACAACATTGCCTGAGCACTATAAACACTTTCTCACACACCAAAGCTAATATATGTTTAACCCATTAACTCATTTGCAGCCAGCTACATCCAGATGCGCAGCTTATGTCACGCATCCGGCCACAAATGAGTTAATACTGAGGCTGACTATTTAAAAAATTGTTTTATTGTCCTATGAAAGCTACATTACATATTAGGAGACAGATCAACAGTGTTAGTTCAAGGGTGGTGCCAGAATAGCTTGGCGCCTCATAGTCATAGTCAAATTTAGTCATAGTCATAGTCAAATTTATTTCAAGCAATGGGTGTATCAGAATGTCAAGGGATAACCTAGGAAAACGTCCGATGCAGCTGCTATCCTACATCTTACATATAACACACTAATAATACAAAATAATACAAAAACGTAACTGAAAAGAAATAAAATCATACCTCTTCCTGTGTGTCGAAGACATGACTCACCCACTTGCGGCAGAACTCCACATCAAATCGACGATTCATCTTCTCAATCTCTGTTAAGGAATAGACAAATTAGTTGTGGCGCATAGTCTGCTCATTAAACACCTTGGAAATATAAAGTTGGGTTATACTATTTTTAACATTCCAAGTTGGTCTAGAAAAAAAGGAAAATTTAATGTGAAGAGATGCTGAACTGTACAGATTTAACTCTTAAACTCCTGTCTATCTATAGAATGGAAGTCATTTAGTTCTAGGAGTTGAAGGGTTAAAATATACAATTATTTATGTTAACAAGTACTACAATTACTTTAACCCTTTTCATCCTGATACACAACTGCTTAAAATAAACTTGACTATGATAGTTCAAGGGTGGTGCCAGATTAGCTTTTGGTGCCTGAGGCGCCTAGCTATTCTGGCACCAACCTTGAACTAAAATGGTTGACCTATCTCTTGATCTGTAATGTACATAGCCTTCATAAAATAATAAGCAAATTGTAAACAAATCAGCTCAGGATGTAAACGATTAAAATTAATACACCAAACAGATAAATGCTGGCAATTTTCAACCTAACCTTATCTTTTTTAAAAAGAAACACATTTCACATTGGTAATATTTTTACCACCACTAGAAAATCACACCCTAATGATCTGAGTATATAACATATGCAATGTGAATCAAAGTAAACAGTGGATGCACAAATTACTGTAATCCACATGTCTATCATAACTGACAAGCAGTCCCCCCCCCCCCCACCTCCTCCCCCCCTCCCCTCCATCTCATGTCAGTTGTCATGCCACCTTACAAAATCTGCATTAGTTACTTTACAGATATGAGATATGTAACAGATAATAAATATCAAGTTTCAGTCTGTACACATTAAAGTGTACTGCCTAACCAATTTGTGATGTGCGAAGCTAAGGCTACTTACTCTCTGTTACAAGACAACATGCTGTGCACAACATATTTTAAAGAGTGAGGTTCAGTGATGCCGTGACAAGCAAAGATGTGTCGGCATTCAAGCAACAAACATGCTCTTTAGAACCGATTTATGATCTCTGAAATGGTGCAATCCCAATGTGCAAAAGGCCATCGGGCCAACGTCAGCCCGATGGCCTATTGTGCATTGGGATATTATAGGTGCCTGGTGTCTTGAACCCGTACTGGGAAGAGATACTGTTGTAATCACTATAACGACTGCTGCATGATGTGACCTACCTTCCCTGTGGCGTTCTATTTCTGCCTTGAGTTCCTTGCGCCGCTGAAGCTCTTGCATGTTGGACACAATGGCAGGAAACTTTTCCAGCTTGTGGTTACACTCGCGGATCAGGCGCCCAATCCAGTCCTGGCCAATTGTACGGACACAAAACATAAGCATATTCTTCCATATTGCTGAGCTCAACTTCACTGCCCCATAGCTATACTGTTGCCCACAAATCATCATTCTGTAAGCTCTGATTTTTTTCCGGCGAATACTTTTTAGTGAAGTTTTGACTATACATTCAAATAAACAGCAAAACAGTGAACAGTGTGTGTGTAAGTTAAACCATGTGTGGCGGTGCTTTACGAGCTGAGACTTGCTTCTGACACACAGTTAAGATCTGGCTCCAAGACTCTACCGCGGAGCCAGAACTGTGTGTCAAAAGAAAGTTGAGACTCGTAAGTCATCACCACCCACTGTCATATGATTCCTGTTTTATGTAATGCCAGTTTGATGGTTGGGTTGACTTGCTACACAAGCATTCTCCTTATTTTGGTTTTTCAAATAAAAACTCTAATGAAGGGCCTCCCTAACATGAAGTTCCACAACTGTGACATGTTGAATTCTATATCGAGTCTCACAGTGATGTCAACAATTCTTTATCGCATTCCGCTGCTTGTTGTTCAAGAATTTATATCCAATGTGGCCCTGGTCTCAGTATAAGATACCATTGAAAATCTTGGTGGAAGTGGGAAACCACTCAGCATTCTGGTACTTGTGGGTCATCCAGATATGACAACTCATTCAAGACGTTCTGCTTATGGATATGCGGCAAATGCCGCATATCCATATGCGGTAGGTCTCAAATGAGTTAAACTATGCAGTCACAGCATTCATTTTGATTTAATATGTATCAATTTTACGTAGTGAATGAATAAGAGTTAAACACAGCACTGTATACACAGTAGCGAATGATACTAAAATATTGTTGATCTTGTCACCTAAAACTAAATGCAATGGACAAGGCAGGGAAGGAAACAGGGAAACAGTCATCTTGATAACTAAAAGATGTATATCCTCTGATTTTTACCCGCATTCTCAATGGAACTACACTCACATTGTAGCCACAGGGCCTTAAAAGCCCAGAACAATGGGCACGGTCACAGAACACAATAAAGAACTTTTGATGTTGCAGCTGACACACAAAAAAGTTGTACCCCAGATTATTACCATGCCAAAAAAAAGTGTAAAGATCAAAGGAAGATTTGCCAGCAGTGGGATAAATTTTATTATATGACAAGTATGTGTAGGGTGAGGGTTGGGTGAGAGAAAAACCCAACAGGGGAAAAAACACGCTTAGAAAAGACAGTTAAAAAAACAATAAACTGTGTTGTGACTGTCTTTTCTAAGCGTGTTTCTTTCTCCGTTGGGTTCTTCTCTGCATTTTACGTGTTTGACAGTCACCTTTTTGGTCTGGATTGAGGGTTGGGTGGATCAAGAATGAGAATAAGGACTTATGACCCCACACAATGTGATCACATTACATTCAATGTCAATGTCCGTTTGGGACATGCAAGTCTTTGGGACAAAACTTTGTGAAGAAATAATGTGACAAATACAAGAAGACAATAGGCCGCAAAAGAACTTACGATTCTCTCAATGATCCTTTTGCACTGTCGATATTTGAATGCCACCATGAAAAAGAAGCAGAAGTAAGCACACACTGCCATTCCATCAGCCTGCAGGTCAACAGAAAATCAGACACTGTGTTTTCAGGAGTCATCTACTTGATTGTCTATCCATATTTAGTGGGCATGCATTATTCACAGACACACACATGCACACACACACAGTGAGGGGCAGCATAGATAAAAGTCATGACTACTGTTCCAGTAAGAGAGACAGACAGACAGAGAAATGAAATGAAATTTTATTTCTCAAGGATAAATGATTAGGTGCATAGACCTGTTTTCAATCATGCCCTTGCGCGCGCGCACACACACACACACACACGCACATACAAATGCACGCACATACGCACGCACGCAAGCACTCACACACACACATACACAATGCCTGGAGAGAGAGAGTAGTAGTTAACCCCATCCAAGTATCCAGGGCAGATCCGGGTGGGATAAGAGAGAGAGAGAACAATGAACAATGAACCTTTATTTTCCAACGGTAGAAGTTATTGGTAACAGGACCAGTTTTCAAACTTGCCGTTGCTACATCTACTATGTAAGTGACTGACATAGACAAGTATATACACATACCACACTCTGCCGCATGCATGCATTCGCTCACGCACGCACGCACGCACGCACGCACACGCATGCTCGTACACACACACACATACCCACACAATCCAGACCAAAAAGGTGACTGCCAAGCGTACTCAGGTGCACGCATGCACACCACAACTCGCGCATGAACGCACACACACACACACACACACATGCACACCGCAATTACGCATGCACGCACGCACGAACACACACACACACACAAACTTACACACGCACGCACATACGCACGCACGCACACGCATGCTCGTACACACACACTCATACCCACACACACACACGCACTCAGGTATGCACGCATGCACACCACAACTCGCGCATGCACACACACACATGCACACCGCAACTACGCACGCACGAACACACTCACACACACACACACAAACTTACACATGCACGCGCTCAGGCACACACGCACAAAAACAAACGCACGCTCTCGGACACGCACTCCAGACATACATACGCGCCCACGCGTACGGACAAAATATAAAATGGGTAAAAATGCCAAGTAAAGCAATAAACAACAAATCATTAAGTACATTAGAGTTCATACAGCAAGGGCAAATATGTATTTAGGTGTTCTCTCTCTCTCTCTCTCTCTCTCTCTCTCTCTCTCTCTCTCTCTCTCTCTCTCTCTCTTTCTCCCTCTCTCTCTCTCTCTCTCATGCACACACACACACACACACACACACACACACACACACACACAGCATGAGTGCACGCACACACACACACACACACACACACACACACACACACACAGCATGCACGCACACACACACACACACACAAACACAGATATGCGAGCGGGCGCCCAAAATATCGCGTACACACATATGAAGGCAAAAACATTATACACAGTACATGCAGTATTCAATGTACTCTTGGCATTCAAATATTATGGTTCACTGTATATGGAAAAAAGGGACGCTCTCTCTCTCTCTCTCTCTCTCTCTCTCTCTCTCTCTCTCTCTCTCTCTCACTCTCACACACACACACACACATACACACATAAACTCACACACACGCACATGCACACACCTGAACACACGTGCAAGTTCCAGTACTGTAATGATTAAATTACGTCAGAGATTCTAGGTGTTTGAAGAGGCTGTCCTTAAATGAGGTGAGCGTCTTTGCGTTTCTGATTTCTGCAGGAATAGAATTCCAGAATGAACTTCCCGAGAATGACAATTTGGTTTTGAATAAATCAATACACGGCATGGGTACTTTGAATTGTTGTCCATGTCTAGAAGCTACAGATGTCCGTTCAGAAAAAACGATCAAGTAGAGTGGACATGATTGCTTGTACAGCTTGTACATCAATACACCTTTATTGAACTGAAAGTGATGGGATAGAGGGAACATTTTTAAGTTTTAAGCTTTTCGTCAGTTCGAGAGTTCGGGATCGGAAAATATAAGCTTAGCAGCTCTCCTATGTAGGGAGTTCAGCCTCTTCAAATGTACTCACATCACTAGAACCATCCCACACTGTTGATGTATAGTCTATGTGCGACTTGACATGAGCATTGTAAAAGAAGACGCGTATCTGTGTCAGTATAAATTGTTTTCACTGACAACATATACAGACTTCTGGAAACCCTTTTACACACATTGTTACACACGCAGTTGCCATTTAAGCTGATCATCTGTAGTGACCCCCAAGACTGAGGCGGTGGTGTGATACTTGCTCAAATGGGCTGCCATTTATAGACAGTGTTACGTGTTGAGTCGTAGTCGTAGTATGATATCACACCAGACGTACGCACGTAAGGTTCTTTTAAAGAAACTTCACTCAGCTGCAACCCGTCACACGTGGCTAAGGATGTAGACCACACTGGAATAACAGTTCCAACAATCTTTTATTGCAGTGATGCGATCTCCACACAATGCGTTCACAAATGCACCAACACTGATACAATGTCGCCTCTGCAAAATGTCTACACTTTGACACAATGCGTCTCTCATACAATGTACATCAAACCATACACTGCATAACTACGTCACTGACAATGAAATTTCGATATCTTGCGTAGCTCTCTCAATGCCAATGTGCTTACGATACACTGCAATTATACAACTGAACAATGTACCGACGCTGTTACATCGCAATTCTACAACTGAACAATGTACACACGTGCTTCCTTGCACGATCTTTTATAGTGGTATCCTTTCCAGAATAATCGAGCAAATTCATACAACACAACCAATCAAAATAAAATACGTAGCCGAAACTCATAAATATTAATGAAAAAGAATGCACAAGAATGGTCTACAAATATCTGGCTGATATTTCCAGCCCCTATTTTGGGAAATCCCGGCGCGTTATGACATCTCACAAAAGTATGGCAGACAGTTCAGGACCTTGCCCACACTTTCTGGAAGTTTCACAATCTTTCATAATATATACTGACCGGCTGCTAACTTCACGCGTACAGAAAACAACTATGACTATGAGGCTTTAATACTGTGTTGCAAAATGTTGCCTACACTTTGATGTCACACATACGAGGTCACTAGGCGGGCAGAGCGCGATTTTGCTCGAACGTTCTGGTCTATTCTCAGCGAATCTACATTACAAACATCGACCGCTCTTCTCCATGCGACTTTGCTAGAAACTTCCGGACTAATCTTAGCGTATCATAACAAAGCCAATTCCGCTCTCTGCGCGAACGATAGCGAATCTTACTAAAAAGGTACGTGATTCGTAATCATGATAGCTCAAATAAATATCGGATCGTTCCCTACGATTAATACACACATGCTCCCACAGAACAACACAACCACAATCGTAACAGACAGACTAAGAGAGAGCGGGCATAGCTGGTGCTTTTGACGTGTGGTTATAACCATGCATTCTGTTTTTGACGGATTCAGGGACATGGAGTTGGAATGACACCAGTCATTGACCTCATGCAGGCTTTCTTGCAGATGCGTGCTAATTCCAGCTACATTTTTGTGAGGAGTGTGTAGCGTGCAGTCGTCAGCAAACATGTCACAAGAAATATCGCAGCAACTAATATGCAGTGGAAGGTGATTGATAAATATGCAGAACAGCAATGGCCCGAGGACAGAGCCCTGAGGCACGCCGCTTTTGACGAGACCATACGAGGAGTAGGATCCATTTAACAGTACTCTTTGCTTCCTTCCGCTTAAATATGAAGTGAACAATGATACAGCATCTGCTTTGCAGAGATATGCTTGAAGTTTTGACAAAAAATGCTATGATTTACAAGGTCAAAAGCTTTCTTAAAATCAATAAAGATCGACCCAGTTATTTGGGAGTTATTCATGGATGCTAGCCACGCATCAATAAGTCTTGTTAGTGCCATGTGGCAAGAATGCTTGGGGCGAAAGCCGGACTGAAATACGTGCAAAAGACTGCGACTCTCCAAATATTGATAAAGGTGTTTGTGCACGTGTCTTTCAAGAGGTTTGGAAAGGCTGGATAATATTGAGATGGGTCTATAGTTATTAACATCAGAGAGATCTTTTGATTTAGGCAAAAGGATAGCCTTGGCTTCAGTTCTGATGGAAACATATTTTGTTGGATGCATAAGTTATAAATATACGTTAACGATTCTACTGTATAGGGAAGGTTGATTGATTGTACATTGCTTAACGTCCCAACAGCAACAAGACTTTCTCAGGACGTGCCTGCACTGCTAGCGAAAAAAAATGAAACAGAATATTGAATGTATGTCGCCAGCCGGTCCCGATACGTTAAATAAACCTACGACATGGGGCCTAAATAAAGCTAAGACCATTTAGCAACACACATCCAATATCAAGAGCTACAGGCAGCGCAGAGGGTAGGGAGAGTTTTAAAAAGGCAAATACAGGTGAATGGACCAAGGGTAGACAGAAACGCATGCCCCAGAATAGAAGGAAAACCCACCCTGTGGGGCTGTGTATAGGGAAGGGACAGTTTCAGGATTTTAGGACTGATCTCGTCAGGTCCCGATGATTTTTTGTTTTTTAGTGACCCGATCAGTTTTCCTACTTCAAACACTCCTAGAGGCGGTATAGAGATGGGGGGGGGGGGGGGTTGTACTTAGTCTTCTGCTTACAAAAGTTACTAAGCATTGATTGATTGTACATTGCTTAACGTCCCGACAGCAACAAGGCTTTCTCAGGACGTGCCTGCACTGCTTGTGAAAAAAAAAATAAACAGAATATTGAATGTATGTCGCCAGCCGGTCCAATACGTTAAATAAACCTACGCCATGGGGCCTAAATAAAGCTAAGACCATTTAGCAACACACATCCAATATCGAGAGCTACAGGCAGTGCAGACAGTTGGGAGAGTTTTAAAAAGACAAATACATGTGAATGGACAAAGGGTAAACATAAACACATGCCCCAGAATACAGAAGAAAACCCACCCTGTGGTGCTGACCAGGGTGACCCTGGGAACTAAAAAGTAGTTACCCCACCCAAGTCCCCCAGGGCAGACCCGGGTGGGGGTAGTTACTAAGCAGGGCCTCCGGGCATGTGTAAGACGCGTTACCGTTTGAGGGTATGATTGACTCGGCAACAGACAGAAAATGTTTGTTAAAAGTGTCTGCAGTAATACTAGAAGGAACGGCTGATGATTTTTTGCTGTTACCTCGGGTGACGAGATTAACTGCGCGCCAGAGTGCGGCAGTATCTCTGTCTTCTTTAATCATTTGTTCAAAGAGAGGCTTTCGAGCCCTGCGTACCATAGACTTGACACGGTTACGTTGTTTTTTGTATTCGTTAAATAGCTTGTGTCTTCTTAAGTCATTTCTCACTTTCATAGCTTCAATCATTTCTTGCGTTAGCCAAGGCGGTAACGCGTGTTTTTTAGTTACCCGCTTTTGCCGCAAAAGGGCGTGTTTGTTAAGTACTCTTGTAAAGCCTAGTCCATACCAAACAGTCAGAGCCTTTTCAGGGTTAGTTTCGTTATTAACGACATTAAATGGTGTTTGATCAAGGTCTGCTTGAAAAGCAGACTGATTAAACTGTTTAAAAACGTAATAAAGAATTACATGAAAGAAATATTGCAAATAAATGTAAAATGAACCCTAAAATATTTTGGAAGTATGTACAGGAACAAACTAAGTATAATTCTGGAATAAATGCACTTAAAAAGGAAGATGGCACACTTGCTGTAGCTGATCATGAAAAGGCAGCAACCTTGAATACATTTTTCTCAAGTGTATTTGTGAAAGAAAATTTGAGTAATGTTCCATTGCTTGGTAGAGGCTCAAAATCGAATGGGTGCACCATAACTGATATTGTAATAACTCCTGATATTGTCAAGAAAAAATTAAAAGAATTAAAGCATTCTAAAGCTCAAGGTCCAGACTGCATCCCCCCCAGAGTTCTACAAGAGTTGTGTAATGAGTTAGCAGAACCACTTTGCTCACTATTTACACTTTCCCTTAAGTCAGGTATTGTACCGCAAGACTGGCGTACCGCAGAGGTAAGTGCTATTTTAAAAAAAGGTTCTAGGTCAGATGCAGGAAATTACAGACCAGTAAGTTTAACGTGTATAGTATGTAAAGTTTTGGAGTCTATAGTCCGAGATGAGATCGTTAATCATTTTACTGTGAATAATTTGTACACTGAATGCCAACATGGTTTTAGAAAGAAACGATCATGTGTTACTCAATTACTACAGGTTATGGATGATATAACTTCCTTGATTGACAACAAAAAAAACGGTTGACATCATATACTTAGACTTTAGAAAAGCATTTGACACTGTTCCTCATGAAAGGCTTCTTCAGAAGCTAGAGGCCTATGGTGTATGTGGAAACATTTCCAATTGGATAAGAAGTTTCCTACGTGATAGAGAACAAGTGGTAAAAGTTGAAAATGCAAAATCAGATAAAATAAAGGTGCTGAGCGGTATACCTCAAGGAAGCATCCTAGGACCTATATTATTTACAATATTTATAAATGACTTGCCAGACTGTGTTAATAGCATGTGCAAAATATTTGCAGACGATACTAAAATCTATAATGAATCGAGTAATAAAGACGTGTTGCAGTATGATTTGGATCACTTGCAAGAGTGGTCAGACACATGGGACTTGCATTTTAATGTAGAGAAATGCAAGGTCTTGCATGTTGGAAGGAACAATCCTGAACATGATTACTTGATGAAAGTTAACAGCGACATTACTTACTTACTTATGCCTGTCACCCCTACCCGGGTATAGGCCGTCGACGAGAGACCTCCAGCAACTCATGTCCTGTGCTTTTCCTTCGATTCTACTCCAGGTGGCTCCCAGTCTCTTGATGTCTGCCTGGAGGTCTCGACGCCAGGAGTTTCTCGGCCCACCTCTTTTCCTCTTTCCCTGGGGGTTCCATGACAATGCCTGCCTAGTGATACTGGAAGCCGGCTTTCTCAGACTGTGACCGATCCATCCCCATCTTCTTCGCCCAATTTCATTCTCTGCTGTTATCTGCTCTGCTCTCTCCCAGAGTCTGACGTTGCTGATCTTCTCTGGCCAGTGGATTTTCAAAATTCTTCTAAGGCAACTGTTCATGAAGGTCCGTACTCTGTTGACTGTGGCTTCCGTCAATCTCCACGTCTCTGCTCCACACAGGAGAACTGCTTCCACATTGGAGTTGAAAATCCGGACCCTGGTGTGCCGCGACAGCTCTCCGGAACTCCACACCCCCCTCAACCGGAGAAAGGCCGCTCTGGCTCCACCGATTCGCGCTCCGACATCCGCACCAGTGCCGCCCCTTTTGTCCATGATGCTCCTGAGACAGGTGAAGGACTCCACCCCCTCCAACGGGGCGCCAGCAAGCAAGGACTGGCTCCCCCCTGGCCGCGCCCAGCCCCACTGTCTTTGTTTTCTGTTTGTGAATGGTGAGGCCCACTTGGGACGAGATGTCAGCAAGCCCCGCGGTCCCGTCCCGCATCTGTTCATGAGTGTGGGACAGCAATGCCAAGTCGTCTGCAAAATCGAGGTCGTCAAGCCGTGTCCACAGTGTCCACCGCATTCCACTTCGTCTGTGCTCTGTGGTCATCTTCATGACCCAGTCTATGGCCAGTAGGAAGAGGTAACAGCGACATTAGAAAGGTGGTATCTTGTGAGGAGGAAAGAGACTTAGGTGTTGTTTTTTATAAAGCTCTATCCTTTGACCCCCATATTCAGAACTGTATCAATAAATCCAACAAAATGGTTGGAGTAATTAAGAGAGCCTTTAATTATTTGGATAAGGATATTTTTAGTAAACTGTATAAATCACTAGTCAGACCACATTTAGAATACGCAAACACTGTATGGTACCCAGGTTTAAAGAGACAATCAGTTGCACTCGAAAGGGTACAGAGACGAGCAACAAAGCTGGTTAAAGAATGTAGAAATATGACTTACTTAGACAGACTCAAAAACTTTGGACTACACTCCTTACGTTGACGTAGAATACGTGGTGACTTAATACAAGTTTTTAAAATTTATAATGGCATCGACGACCTAAATTGGAATGACTTTTTTGCAGCACCAGTTTGTGACAGAACCCGAAACTCTGAAGGTAAAATCTTTGTAAGGCACTGCAACACTAACCTGCGAAAGTTCTGTTTTTCTAACAGAGTTGCCATTGTTTGGAATGAGTTACCAGTTTCATTAAAAAAAAGCACCTAACATTAAATTCTTTTAAAAACCAGCTGGACGAATTACCAAAATTTAAAGAGATTTTTCTATTCCTATGATGAATGATTTATAGGAAAATTGCATGAATAGCAGACCCATAAAGAAAATAAAGAAAGAAAGGACATTTACAAAGGCCTCACAGCCTATTTTGTCCTCACACTACTACTACTACTTTAAATGACCGGTACGTTATAGCTGTGTGCCCGTTCTTTCGATGCAACGGCAGTTTTGTTGCCCAGGAACACACAGTAGGAAAGTGATCACTGATGCTGAGGTCAGGAACACTAACATTGAACACACTAGGAGGGCGGTTGGTGTAAATGTGATCAATGAGTGTTGCGGATGTTTTTGTGATCCTAGTAGGGGCCGAAATTAATTGTTCTAACTCCCCGGGCCGGTTTGTGTGGCGATGCAATCCCATGCGGTATGGGGCTTCAACATATCTATGTTAAAGTCGCCTAGTTGCAACGCGTCACAGTTAGGTAAGCCAACGTTTTCTACTGCATGCAAGAAACCGTCGTACCATTCAAACTTGGATGATGGATTACGATAACAAAAGCCGATGAAGACGGGTTTAGTTTTTGGAGCCCTAAATTCCAACCAAATGCACTCAACCTTCAGAGTTTCTATGTCCTCACACCTTTTTACTAAATGTTGGATTGAGTTATGGATGTAAACGGCAAGCCCAGTCTGACCAAGTACACGAGGGTCACGTCGAGTGATGCTAAAGTTAGGTATGTGAGTGGCTTCATCGCTTATGTCACTGAGAGAGAGAAAAATGAGAGAGAGAGAGAGAGAGAGAGAGAGAGAGAGAGAGAGAGAGAGAGAGAGAGAGAGAGTTGAATTGAATTGAAACTGATTTTATTTTCTAAGGATGAAGACAGTAGGCACACAGGCATTTTAAAACATGTCTGTCCTTAACTCATTCCTCCCAACGCATGTATTTCCCAAATTTGGGAGGCGTCATCTAATGACTATATGCACCTGTTGCAGGAGATGGATCGACCATGATAATTCAAGGGTAGTACCGGATTAGCTTGGTAAATAATAATAATTATAATAATAATTACGGTATTTATAATGCGCTTATCTTATAATAATTATAACTCTAAGCGCGTACTCACAACTCACGCATGCATGCGCACGCTTACAACGGCTCGCGTACCACAAAAAGTGAAAAACATAATCGACTTGGGGTGGGGAGTGTGGTACATAGTGCTAGAACTGTTGAAAGAGGCGAGTTTTGAGGGCGGACTGGAATGATGAGAGAGAGTTAATCTGGCACTACCCTTGAATTATCATGGTCGACTCATCTCCTGCTGTAGGGCGCTGGGGCTGCATGGGTTAATAACATTTTAAATAAATATAACAGCAGAAAAGGTAACAACTACGAGACCAATAAAATAAAATAAAAAAGAAGAGATAATAATAATAATAAACAGCAGTATTTTTGCACACACACACACACACACACACACACACACACACACACACACACACACACACACACACACACACACATATTCAGTTAGATGTAAGGCATCACAAGGGAGGGAGGGAGGGAGAGAAAGAGATTGGTACCCTTTTACTTTACATTCAAGTCAAAGTATTTGGTTACTTGGAGAGAGGGACAGAGTGAGCACATGTCTCTCTTTACATGTATGCATATATTTACCTCCACCAAGTCTTCAGAGTCAAAAGGTGATTCAGCATAAAACATTTTCTCAGCTGATCTCAAGGCCAAATTGATTGTCCACCTGCAAACAAACGAGCAAAAACAAACATACCTTTTCGGCTCCGCAAGGCTGCACAATTTTGTTACATCCCTGTCGCCTGACTTTCATAGCAGTGTTGCGTTGTGCATATGGGAACACTCATTCTTTATATTTTCAATTGCTGTCATTGTTAATGTTGCCACTGCTTTTGTGCCACTGTCATGTCAGTATATGGAAACACACCGCGTCAGCCAGACACAAAATCAGCCTCATTTGAAGATGCTATTTCTGATTAAAGTGTACGAGTGCACTAAAAGGTGTAGAGTTGCATATACTATATAAAACTGTTTTGATATCAATATCTGTCTTCTTTCAGACAAGAGCATATTGCCACCAAGCACAGCGCCTTTATCTGTGTCCATCACTCAGATTTACGCTGCAAGATGCAAAGGGTACAGCTAGATTGTTTTGAAGTTTGGGTATGGCTAGGCCATCACACTCATATAAGTCATAATTAATTAATTCGTTCTAGGACAAAATCTTCAATGCTAGGATAAAATAATTCATCCTAGGAATAAATATTTATTCCTAGGACTAATTCCAACAAATCAGACAACAGGAATAGTCCCATGTGACATGACCCACGGTGATTGGTGGAAAATACATTCATTGGTTGATTTCGCCTGAGGCATCACTGGTTGGAATTAGTCATTTGTCCAAGGAGTAAATCGAATTTGTCCTATGAAAAATTATTTAGTCCCAGCATTAAATATTATGTCCTAGGATGAATTTATTAGTTATAAGTGTAATAGCCTGCCATACCCATTCATACATGTAAACTTCAAAACAATCTGTACCCTCTGCAAATCTGCAAAGAAATCAGCATCACAGTGTCACAATTTGAACCTCTCTTTTGTGTAAAAACAACTTTGCAAGCAATTTTCTCAAAGTATTATAAGTCAAGTGCCTTCTTTAGTGTTGTGTAAACTAACAAACATAATATAATCTGTGATGGTGAAATATTCTACTGAATCTGAAATTGGTATAAGCTGAGCAGTATCTTTTGACATTGGACCATATACACATTTGGAAGTCAAGTATCCTTTTTAAAAAAAATCCTGCTCTTTAACTCATTCGAGATGTGCCGCCTCCAGACATGCGGCTTCAAGCCGCGTTTTTGGAGGAGGCACATCTCGTATGCATTAAATCATTAAAACATTTCCTATGCCCGTAATCTGTTTCACAAGAGCCAAATAAAATCAACAAAGCGGTCAGATATTTATGATAATTACAATAGCATCATCAGAGAGGAAGAATGCATGTCACGTTGCTGGCTAATAAATTGCCTACCTGTCATTTAGCAGCAGATCTGTGGTAAATGTGTTGGGAACAAAAGAGTTGACAAGGGCACACAGAACGCGGCTGTCAACCAAGTCATCAATACTCTGTAAAATAACCACACACACACTAACATGCATACCATCAAAATCCAAGCAAGCAATTGTCATTGGAAAATGACACCTGGGCGTATGTCGCAAGTTATTGTTATGGGTTCTCCTGCTGGTAAGTACAATATCTGTGAGGGGGGGGGGGGGGGGGGGGGGGGGGGGACCTTACACATTCTTGTGAGGTGTCTGCATACACTTATGCACCTTTGAGATGAAAACTTTCTTTTGCATCTATAATAATAATAATACCGGTATTATATAGGCGCTTTTTCTCAATTTTTGGCGAATCGACTCGAAGCACCGCGAACTGAAACCCAACATGCACAGTCATGTGACAGACACGAATTTACTCCAAAGACAAACACAGTACAAGACAGAGGAAGGGTCAGCTCAGCTACTAAAGTTACAGAAATTTTTGATCGCTTGTATTTGAAATTGATAAAGTGGCCTGAAACCGGTACCAAAGTGTAGGGGGTGGGGGGGTGGGAGGGGGTGGAAGAACCGGAGTACCCGGAGAAAGAACCCCGACGGTCCGCCCGAATTAACGGTGACACTTACCAGAGGAGAAAAGTCCGACACCGGAACCCGTTTTCGAACCTCACACCTTTGGCATTGGTGGCAGGCGCCTTAACCACTGCACCACGGACCGCCCCATCTGGGGCATGATTACATGTCAGCTACACACTGTTCAGTCAGTATGGTGACTAAGACAGGTGGTAGGTGGTAGGGTAGAGGAATGGGGTTGACCGAGCACTGGAACAACCAGAGCTGACAGGAATGTCAAGGAAGGTGAGTTTTGTAACTTTTCACCCCAGTCATCCTGTGTTACACTGTCTTGCATAACTATTTTTTTTTTAGGTCTAAGTGTCACACATTTTGTGTTTGTGTGTCATATGCATTTTTATTGACTGTGCATACACACATGCAAAACATATAAGACCAGCGCGACCCCTGTGACATACAATCGGGGATGTAAATAGGCATTGGCAATCGTAGTCAGAACATAGTCCAATTGACGGGCTAAAATGTGCGCCTGGAACAGCAGACATACGTTTAACCCTTTTCATTCTGCTACACCCATTGCTTGAAATAAATTTGACTGATAGTTCAAGGGTTGCGCCAGCATAGCTTGGCGCCTGAGGCTCCAAGCTATGCTGGCACCGCTCTTAACTAAAACAGTTGCTCTATATCTCGTAAACAGTAATGTAGCCTTCGTAGGACAACGAGCAAATTTTACAAAATCAGTCTCAGGATGAAATGGATTAAACGTCCTATTTGGCTTGCCTCTAGTAACTACACAACCAAATGTTCTCTGCATGTGCTAAGATCAGAGGCTCCAACCTAACCTCCACATGAAATTGGCATTTGTCTGCTATCAGAATATTTAATGGGTCATTCTAAATAAAACGTTGTCATAGCCCACAATGTTATCATGAATGACTTATTGATGGAGGAGTTGTTACAGTTATACTAGAAATCGCTTGGTGTGAAGCTACATGCCTGTCATATTTCTTTTTGAAGTTTGAATTCTTGTACAGCAAACAATGTTAGCATTGCAATGCAAATTGATCAGACACAGAGTCAGTATACAGTGGGTCCTTTTATTTCTTCACCCTTATCATTCAGAATATACCAGTGTGTGAAATAAGTTTGACTAAAATAGTTCAAGGGTAGTGCCAGAATAGCTTGGCACCTCTAGGCGCCAAGCTATTCTGGCACTACTCTTGAACTAAAGCCATTGGTCTATATCCTAATCTGTAAGTACTATAATGTAGCTTGCATACGGCAGTTGGGTAACCCCTATAGAATCTTCGTTCACGAAGTCAAGCCAAGAGAGAGAAGTACTGTAATGTAGCTTGCATTCGGCAGTGTACAAATTTGAAGCTTTTAGCCTCAGTATGATATGGGTTAATTGTAAGCAGCTTCCCGTTCTTCTCATGCAGTTGCCCACTTCTCAATGACTTGCAGCACAAACGGACTGTCATCTTTGACATCAGAAGGCCATGATAACATTTATTTAGGATGATGTACTGAAAATTCTGAAAGAAGACAAATGTCCTATTCGTGTTGGCTAATCCAGGACATCTGACTTATTTAACTGCCATTAATGTTGCATCCTTGTACAATAAACAAACAACAATATTCATGCACATACCAATATAGTTAACAAGGCTAATTTCAAAACAACCATTTTACACAACACAGCTTCACTAAAACACACATACACATTTATCACAATTAGCTTAAAATATTAGGGATTAGTACACTGAAAAGAAAGTTTTGCAACAATAATTCCTCTTTTTTTCAAAATGACAGGAGTAAACGTGTAAAATTACTGTTCGCTACACTTGTACAATGAAAGACTCATTGCATTGTATGCAAAGTGTCTTGTAAATAACAAAGACACAACAGAAAGTCTACAACATCATCAATTTGATCCTATAAGAAGTGTGCATGATATTTATTGTTGTCAAAATGGTTGGCCATCATAAACTAGTCTGTACATATACATTTGTTTCAAATCCTAATGAATTCCCTATTCCTTTCTAACACTTCAAGACCCAAAAATTCAGCTTTCTCAAACTTGTTCACGATTTCAAGGATTAGAAGATGACTTAATCTATGCTCTGTTGCATTTGAATTTAGCAAATACATCAGTGCAAATACTTACATAGCAGTACAAGTTCCTTCCTTCCACAGTTTTCTGCACAAGAAAGAATAAATACTGTCACATACTGCTTGACAGAACGTTTTAATACATGTATGTACAATAGTGTAACAACAAAGTAACTGGCAATTACTAGGCCGCTCTTTTCAAAGCCTATCAACATAGAATCTTTCTCATCAATTCATTAATTCATAAAACGAAAACACCTTTAAGACCAGGTTTCAGTACTAGTATGGCAGGGCTCAATGCTGATAAAAAATTACTTCAAGGAATGGATTCACCCCTCAATTTAGTTTCTGAGGTTATTTTCACACACACACACACACACACACACACACACACACACACACACATGGACACAAAACCCTCAGAGTGGGTTACCTACCATTTTATGTGAAAATGGGTTCCCATATTTCTATTTATTCTAGGGCTCTGGAGTTGATGCGAATGTTTAGAACTCACCTTATAACTAAGCTCTACAACTTAAAATAAAATAGACATTTTCTAGAAACAGAGCTACTGGATGGAGAAAAAATGGGTTTCTACCCAAAAAGTGGGTGCCTCTCAGTCTCACACAAAACTGGCATTACAGTGAAAATACCTCACTAAAGATACCTTTGGTTAATTTTATTATTATGATTGTTTGGGTGGGGTTGTGAGGGGGTTGGGGGGGGAGAGGTGGGGGGGGGGGTGAGGGGGGTCATCACTTTTGGTTTATAGAGCTGCTCAATGCGCTCTTATGAATGAAAGATTTTCATTATCATTGGAATCAGTAGGTCATTTCAGAGGCGCGCACTGAGTTGCACATCGAACCACTCACAAATACTCATTTGGAGTGCACCAGATGGATCCAGTTGGCAAAGTCCCACATTCCACACTATAGGACAGCTAAGACTGAAAAGCAATCGCGGCGTTTATGGCGCGGTACAAGGTTTAAAATTAAGAAAATGTTGTTTTTAGAAGCGTGTCGGGCAAAAGTTTTTATCAAAACTGTTTTAAAACCTCTTTTAACTCAACTTTTCTTAATGTTAAAAGTGTTTTATTGTACATTGCTTAACGTCCCGACAGCAACAAAGCTTTCTCAGGATGTGCCTGCACTGCTTGTGAAAAAAAACAAAACTAAACAGAACATTGAATGTATGTCGCCAGCCGGTCAAATACATTAAATAAACCTAACACATGGGGCCTAAATAAAGCTAAGACCATTTAGCAACACACATCCAATATCAAGAGCGACAGGCAGCGCAGACAGTAGGGAGAGTTTAAAAAAATAAAATGCAGGTGAATGGACCAAGGGTAGACAGAAACACATGCCCCCGGAATATAGAGTAAAACCCACCCTGTGGGGCTGACCAGGGTGCCCCTGGGAACTAAAAAGTAGCCAACCCCACCCAAGTCCCCCAGGGCAGACCCGGTTGGGGGTGTTTGAAGGAAGGACTGGAAAGTCGAGTGTTGAGGGCAGACCGGTTGGGGGTGTTTGAGGGAAGGACTGGAAAGTCGAGTGTTGAGCGAAGAGAGAAGGCGAGGATGGGAAAAATATCCAGCACTTTACGTTGGAATAGATGCATAACAGTTACGACACGCTTGTAAATTAAAACACTTTTAACCCCACCCGGGTCTGCCCTGGGGGACTTGGGTGGGGTTAACTACTTTTTATTTCCCAGGGGCACCCTGGTCAGCCCCACAGGGTGGGTTTTTCTCTATTCTGGGGCATGCGTCTCTGTCGGCCCTTTGTCCATTCACCTGTATTTGCCTTTTTAAAACTCTCCCTACTGTCTGCACTGCCTGTAGCTCTTGATATTGGATGTGTGTTGCTAAATGGTCTTAGCTTTATTTAGGCCCCATGTCGTAGGTTTTATTTAACGTATTGGACCGGCTGGCGACATACATTCAATATTCTGTTTAGTTTTTGTCACTAGCAGTGCAGGCACGTCCTGAGAAAGTCTTGTTGCTGTCGGGACGTTAAGCAATGTACAATCAATCAACCTTCCTTCAAACGGACAGCATTCACACAAATAATACTTTACTATTACATCCGAAAATGGCCCATCCAAGCCTGCACTCTTTTAACTGCACTAAACGACTGACTGTAGCAGACGATGCATGTAACGACGCTGACTCTGTGACGTCATTTGCATTCAATCAATTTGTGCATACAATCCAAAAGGAGATGCGGCATTGATAACATCGACAAACCTACAAAATAAAGCAACAGGTTGAACCAAAAGGTCGGGCAAGACAAAAGACAACAGCAGCCTCACCCAAAGTCTATACGTCCTCTCTTACAATGCGCACTCATACAATCACTTCACTTCATAGCAACTGGCGCACGAGAATACATATGAAATTTGTCACTAGACATGACCTCCGACAACATAACCCTGGAAGCATAACACACTTTTATTATTATTTTTTTTTTTTTTACAAAACAACTACACCCTCAAATAACAAACTTCATTTTGCAGCAACAAACAATTTCCTCCCTCACACAAATACAATACCACCCCATCCCCCCCCCCCCCCCCCCTACCTTTGGTATCTCTCCGTTTCACTTCGGCTCACCGACGCAGTCAACCACCGATCAGGTATTAAGTTATTTATAGCTGAGAAGGGTGATGTCACACATACTCGTCCATTTTACCGGTTTGTGCAAACACACACACACTGCTGGGCAAGTTCAAACACACTACCACAGTGTATTTTAAGCACAAAAGTGTGTGTAATAACCTCAAAGTGGGAAAAACTGATTTTTTTAATCTTTTATAACTTCTTAAAGCATGACAATGCAAAAACAACCCTCAGAAAAAATGGGTGTCTGACTTGGTCACCCAGAATTTTACACACACCCATTGTCCATAAGGATGGTAAAGACAGTCACTGATTTGAGCTATTTCGTGTACACACACACACACACACACACACACACACACACACACACTTTTTATCTCCTCTTTTTATTCCTCTCTTCCTCTTCTTCTTCTTCTCCCCCTTTGACCATGTGCTCTGTACATACCCATACTCTCCTTCAGCTCTTTTGACAGATGAAGATATGAAGGAGCATTGTTAAAGACTAGTTTTCTGCATAAGAATACATTAGTTAAGCTGCAGGGTTTTTGGTTTTTATTTTAAAGAAAGAATGTCCGTTTTGTTACATTATTTTCCAATGGCAGAGAGTGATTTGTCAGGAAAACTCAATTTAACTCCACGTTTATTGGAAATTCAGTCTTTTCAAGTGTATAGTCAAGCCTGCCTTAGCCTGCCAGCAGACAGTAGTTTTGTGGATAAAATCTTTGAAGAATTCAATCTGTATTTTATTGGTTCTGTGGTTCAGTGGTTGGTTGCACTAAGCCATCATGTTCAGTTTATGCAACAGTGATTGACCATGATAATTCAAAGGGAGTGTCAGATTAGCTTGGCGCCAGATGGCACCAAGCTAATCTGGCACTCCCTTTGAATTATCATGGTCGATCCATCATCTTCTGTGGGGCGTCGGGGCTAAATGGCGTAATATTCATTTATTTAAGTTGAATAAATGTAAACATGAACCTTGAAAATTGCTGAATGACCCCACAATTTTGTAGGGGTAGGGAGTCATTAATGACCCTTTGAATTTGAAAGTATGGGGAACACTGCAATAAAAGTAGTTTCGGTGCGAAGGAGATCTAACCTTCAGCTGTGTGTTGACCATCTCCAGGATACAGGCGTCCGGTGCTGGGTACTTGTCAGGATCAACCTTCTTCTTCTTAAAGTTCTTCATGAAATCTGCTTGTGGAAACTTCACCCACTCTTCCTCTGGCTCCTAAAGGGAAGAACATGTACATTGATGGATGCATGCTTATAGGGAGGGTAACCCATTACATCCTTGGGCTGATTTTGTAAAATTTGCATCTTGTCCTATGAAGGCTACATTACAGATTAGGACATAGATCAACCATTTTAGTTCAAGGGTGGTGCCAGAATAGCCTGACACCTGAGGCGCCAAGCTATTCTGGTACCACCCTTGAACTATAATAGTCAAATTAATTTCAAGCGAGAGTGTATCAGGATGAAAAAGGGTTAAGTTAACCCATTTAACCCCAAGGCCACATTTTCCAAATTCTGGAGGTGTCGCCTAACGACTATTTACCAACTGCAGGAGATGGGTTGACCATGTTAATTCAAGAGTAGTGCCAGATTAGCTTGGTGATCCATCTCCTGCTGTAGGGCATCAGGGCTAAATTGTTTAAAAAGCACAATGTTTATATCTGATGTAAACATAATAATAATAATTATTATTATTACTATAATAGAATCACTCTTATAATATGCAGTTTTAAAAAATTGAATTAAAGAGCAAGACTGGAAGTACACATGTACAATGCTCAAAAGACAAAAAGGCACTTTTGTACATGTACACACACTGACACTCAAAAGTTATTTACACAGTACACTCTTCCAGACATACACAATGCAGATGCATGGAAGATAAATGGAAATATTTACACAGAGTACTGGAAAAAAGCAATCCATCACAAGGTTGTGTCAGTTAATCCTCCTGTGCAAGCAGCCACTGATAATGTTTACAGTTTACAATATCACTTACCAAATACATTTTTGTCTGATACCATACAAAATGTAAAATGAGATGCAGAAATGTCAATCTGTAATCGCCCAATGAGACACTATGATAAACTGTGATACGGACAGCAAACATCTTGACAATGATTATGCGGCTCTGAGTTTTACTTTCACTCCTAACCTTAGCAAAATGGTCCAGGTGAACTTTGCAAGGAATGGCTGAACCAGACAGACTGATAATCATGCATACACATTGTAGGAGGTGACATAAAGATAACAAGGGGCTTTTCAGATAATTTGAGACAAAGTGTTTACTTGCATCAACACTGAATATGAACAAGAAAATATATTGTTTAACAGCCACTATCACCTACATCATAAAATATCATACTTTTCTAACCAGTGGTTTGCGATCTGCAACTACAATTTTGTCGGCCATACTGAATTGGAAAGACTGCACCGCGCTGGACCCTTCACAGCCATGCACGAGCGTAATTCTATGCAGGGGGAGGGTCGCACATAATGATTTGATATTCTATATGCTATTTTTTTTGTTTTAAATGTTTGATCTATGCATATTTCAAGAAAACAGTAAGAACAAAAGGTGATTATCACATATGGACCTAATTTATTCAAAACCTTATCTTTGGGTGTATAAAAATGATTTAGTCACTAAAATCGGTGTCTCATTTAAAGGCATTCTCGCGTGCACATTCGCCTGTGGGTCCTCCCATTTAAGATTACATGTGGTTGGGGCAATCAGCAAGCAAGGTATAATTAGAGCCTCAAAATTTTGACCACGCCACCTCCACAGCCAATCAACTTTTACAAAACTCCTAAATATTCGACCAGAGCTGAAATATGTGAAAATTTGCATGTAAAAAGTGGTTGATTATTTAGGGTAATTAAGGTACTTGGGTATGAAACATACTCACACCATCCATCTGCTGATCTTCAACGACAGATGATGCTCCAAATCCAGACAGCAATGACTTCTTGGCTTTAGATTTCTTTTTCTTCTTGGGAGGTGGGTCAGGAGTCCACTGTACAGAGGTAAGCCAACATGCAAGCATTTTTCTAAACCAACAAATTATTACCATACCTGTTAAAAAAACGGAGATGGCAAATGGATAAGAGAGAGCAATGCCCTCTCGCTCTCTCTCACTCATTTGCTATGTAAGTGACTGACTCAATGGTATTCTGGTTTGGAAGAGCTATAACAATACTGTACCACACAAAAGAACATACTGATAAAATGAGAATGGCAAAGCCCTCATAGCTCATGTGCACGACCGCTCCACATAATTTCTGTCTTTCTGTGACCCTAACCTGTCCTAAAGGTCGCTCAAATGAGACAGTATTAAAGTTGCATCGTCCATCCTAAAAGGTGCTCAGATATCATCCTTTTTTCATCATAATCGTGCTCTGGATGGTTTATGAGAGTACAGTCAAAAGAACTAAGTTAACGAACATATTTTGACAGAGTGACCATTGTTGTAAATGACACAAAAAGATCGAAGAGTTCCATCCCTTCTGAGAATTGGGGGGGGAGGGAGGGGGGGGAAGGAGGGAGGGGGGAGGGAGAGGTGGGGGGGGGGGTGGCAGAACATGGCTATTTTTTACCTATTTTCTGATCCCCTGTGACTTGACCTTTGAGACAGGTCACTGAAATTATATTATAAAGGTCTTGCCACAAAGGTATCTTTGGACCAAATCAGAAAACTGTGGCTTGAATAGTCTCAGCGAAAATGCCAACATTAAAGTTTCTCAACAGCAGACAGACATCCACTGGCCAATTACATAGACTCACTTCTATATGCATGTGAGCTAAAAATGCTATTACATGACAAAGTAGATGCAAATGATCGTCTTGTTCTATACCTGCGTATTTCTCTGTGGGCTGGCGATTGGGTGCCTGATAGGCGGGGGCAGGGGATCTAACTGTAATTGTCTGTCCAGTGCTGAGTGATTCCTCTTGGTTTGTGTACCTGCCAGCGCTAGCCTCACCTATCTGGTTTGTGAGTATTACATGACAGGCACTTTTCACACATCTACCACCCTCTTATGACCTTCATCTCTCAGAGGGGGTTCACCCATGCATCAGTTCTCGATGTACAAAGTTTGACTTTGCAGTTTAAAATGATTCATACATTTTTTACACATTGTTTATCAAAATATCGCAGTTTTGAACCTATTGCTGACTCTCTATGACTGTAGAAGTTCTTGCTCAACAGTATCCTTGGGCCAAGCAGGAAGTCTGCGGCCAGAGTATTCTGTGAGAAAATGTGAACATTAAAGTTTACCCCAGATAATAAACTGACTGGCCCAGCGCATAGACTCACCTTTGCTATCAAATGTTAAGAAAGAACAAGAAATAGTAGCATTCATTCAGCATCTGCTAGTTCTGTTGAAGTAGGCTCTGTCAACTTCTGGAAGCCCTACCTTAAACATGACCTGACAGATGACATCCAAATCCTCATGCTGAAGGTACTCCAAACGCTCCCACACAAACCACACGTCATGGCTGATCAACCGCCAAAGAAGGTCAAACACCTACAAGTCAGAAATGTCAAGTCATTGTAAATTGTAAATACAAACACATGTATGTGCACATGGTAAACCTATAATGGAAATCATACAGTCACATTATTAGTGCTGTAATCTGTAAATGTGACTGATTGGGTCAATGAACTGAACAGTGTTGCTTGGTGAATCAGATTATTACAAGTGCGTTAGTAACATGCAGAAAAGGTGCAGGAAATCGCAAACATATCCTTCAATGATGAGAGTTCTTGTTGGAGTTAATAGTTAAGTTATCATTTCCTTCAGGCCAGGTGTCAGAATCCCATGTACAAGCCTATCTTGGGCATCAACGGATAATGAATAATGAATAGTCTGATGACATACAATTAAAATGTAGACTGACAATGAGGATAGACTGCACACTGCATTTATATAGATCACATGTTTTACAATAATTTACACAATTTCTTATTCTCGCCCTGTTCACGTGTGGTGATAAAAGCATGTGTCTCTGCAACAGTGTATGATCACCATGTGGTTCAACCACATGATGGGAAGCAGACCCATAAATGTTCACTGTTATAAGCATTACAGCAGTAGTTGATGTCATTTTGAGTTTCATGTCACTGCATGTGATGAATCTAAGAGTTGTTGCGTTTTGGAACAATAAAGAAGAAAATTGCAAGGAATGGGGTTAGGCTTGTTAATGTTTAACACCAAGCAACTGAGGCCATCTCACAGCGGGAAATGCAAGGAAAGACGGTAAATGAATGATTTGTTGGAAATCAAACGTAAACATGTCAGATTTCTTTCTGTCTCAGGACTTGGACACCCATTGCAAATAAAATCTGAGGTATGTTAGATGCATAAATAAATTAAACTCATGGGTTGACAGATAAAACTTGCATTTTATCTGTCAGCCTTAGCATTCATGATTTATTTGGCATAATGGGAAGGCAGTCATAATTTAACCCATTTGGCCCCAACACCCTACTGCAAGAGATGGATTGACCATGAATCAATGAATCTTTATTTGACAACGGTGAAGATATTGACAGAGCCCGAGGCAATGTCATTTATCACATCTGCCATTGCTACTTCTACCTGACAAACAACAATTATATACATTAGATACATAGCCTGAGACTAAGGGGCTTCCGGGAGGAGGGGAAGGGAAAAAAAAAAAACTCAAACGCACACCATTACACAGAATATAATAATACTTGTGTGTGCACACTCATTCACACCGGACAGGTATACATATCCATGGTTAATGAATAAGTTCCTACTAACAGTGTGTGAACTGAGCATGATTTGCTCCTATAGCAAGTAAGTATTCTAGCTACTTATGAATGCGATGCTATAGGTATTTAAAAAGTCTTTCCTTAAATTATGATATTGTAGGAGTGGTCTTTACATAGGATGGAAAGGAATTCCACAAAGTTGCCACTGGTTTTAAATAGTTAATTCTGGTTTTGGGTAAGACGTACATGCTTTTTGTATCCCCATAGCGGAACTGAGACCGGACTAGCAGCGAGGTTAAGTATTCGGGAGTTCTGTTATTTTGAATTTTGAACATAAGAACTCCTTTGTTATACACAAACTAATTCTTGGCGCCAATCTGGCACTACCCTTGAATTATCATGGTCAATCCATCTCCTGCAACTAGTACATAGGAGTTAGGTAACACCTCCAAAATTTTGGACATGTGGCCACGGGGCTAAATGGGTTCTTGGCTTGACTTCGCGAACGAAGATTCTATAGGGCTTGCCCACGTCGTCTGCAGGCATTTTCGTGGCTGCGGAGGCCAATCCGGGACAGGCAGGTTCGACCGCAGTGGCTGCAGGAGAAGGTCTGGTCAGGGTTCTGAGTTATGACAACTCTGTTTTTTCTTCTGAGCCGCTTGTCCTTAAGGTTAGCTCTGCGAGAGTCCTCAAAGGAGACGGCTGCCTTGTGAATGGTGGAGCGCCAGGTGTCACGGTCCGCAGCAAGCGAAGACCACTGGCGGTGGTCGATTTGGCAGGCACTAAGTGACTTCTTGAGACCGTCTTTGTATCTCTTTTTTGGTGCCCCTCTGTCTCGGTATCCAGTGGCGAGCTCGCTGAACAGAGTGATCTTGGGTAGGCGATGATCCTCCATCCTGGAGTCGTGCCCCGCCCAGCGAAGCTGTGTCCGCAGCAGCAAAGCCTCGATGCTCACAGTTTCCGCCTGTTCAAGGACCTCGACGTTGGTGACATAGTCACTCCAGTGAATGCCCAGGATGGTACGCAGGCATCGCTGGTGAAAGCGTTCGAGGAGTCGTAGTTGGCTGCGGTAGAGGGCCCAGGTGACTCGGAACCGTACAGCAGGGTGGTGAGGACGACAGCTCTGTACACGCTGATCTTGGTGCCTTTTTTCAGCTGTTGATTGTGCCACACCCGCTTGAATAGTCGCCCGAAAGCACTGTTCGCTTTTGCCAGCCTGTTGTCCAGCTTGGCGTCTGACGTGATGATGCAGCCAAGGTAGGTAAACTGGTGTACAGACTTCAGTTCGGACTCGCCGATGGTGATGTGGGGAGGGCGATGCTCTTCCTTGGGTGCCGGCTGATGAAGGACCTCTGTCTTTTTCAGACTGACCTCAAGTCCAAAGAGCTGGGCAGCATCTGAGAAGCAGGACGTAATGCGCTGCAAGGCTCTCTCTGTGTGTGCAACGAGGGCAGCGTCATCAGCGAAGAGCAGCTCACGAATCAGTTGGTCTAGGGTTTTCGTGTGGGCCTGCAGTCGTCTGAGGTTGAACAGGCTGCCATCGAGATGATACCTGATGTACACTGCGTCGTCATCGTCGAGGTCCACTGTGGCCTTCTTCAACATCATGCTGAAGAAGATGGTGAAGAGGGTCGGTGCCAGCACGCAGCCTTGCTTCACGCCGTTGCAAATGGGGAATGGTTCTGAGAGGTCACTGTTTAGTCTGACCTGGCCTTGCTGGTCCTCGTGGAGCTGGACGATCATGTTGAGGAACTTTGGGGGACAACCTAGTCGCTCCAGGATCTGCCACATACCTTGCCTGCTCACAGTGTCAAACGCTTTTGTTAGGTCGACAAACGTTACGTACAGCCCTTTGTTCTGCTCGCGGCACTTCTCCTGAAGCTGTCTCAGCACAAAGACCATGTCGGTGCTACTCCTGTTGGCTCTGAAGCCACACTGGCCCTCTGGGAGGTGGTCTTCAGCGATGGCAGGTACCAGCCGATTCAGGAGCAACCTTGCGAGAATTTTCCTGGCAATGGACAGCAGGGTAATTCCACGATAATTAAAGCAGGCAGACTTCTCTCCTTTGTTCTTGTACAGGGTGATGATGACTGCATCACGGAGATCCTTTGGTAGTGTTCCTTTTTCCCAGCAGCAGAGAAAGAGGTCGTGGAGCTTGTTGTGCAGTGCTGGGCCTCCATGTTTCCAGATCTCTGGCGGGATTCCGTCAATGCCTGCTGCTTTGCCACTCTTGAGCTGGTGGATGGCTGTGAGGGTCTCTTCGGCGGTGGGCGGTTTGTCCAATTCAACCTTTAGTGGAAGGTGTGGGATTTGGAGGATGACTATTTCTTGAACAGTGCGTTCAGCGCCGAAGAGGTCCTGAAAGTATTCCGACCAGCGGTTCAAGATGGAGGTATTATCTGTGAGGAGTGCCTGTCCATCAGCGCTTCGCAGGGGACTTTGTACCAGGTGCCTAGGGCCATACACTGCTTTCAGTGCTTCGTAGAAGCCCCTGTAGTCACCGTTGTCAGCGCAGAGCTGGGTCCTCTGTGCGAGTCTGGACCACCACTCGTTCTGGAGCTCTCTAAGCTTGAGCTGGAGACTGCTGCAGATGAGGCGGAAGGCAGACTTCTTCACAGGGCAGGAAGGCTGGGCTAGGTGGGCCTGATGGGCGGCTCTTTTTTTTGCTAGAAGTTCCTGGATCTCTACGCCGTTTTCGTCAAACCAGTCTTTGTTCCTCTTTCTAGCAAAGCCCAAGACTTCCACAGAGGATTTTACAATAGCAGTTTTCAGTTGTTCCCAGAGTGTTTCAGGGGAGGAGTCTGCTGGATCAACTGTGTCTTTGAGCATGCGCTGTAAATCGGCCTGAAGGGCAGCTTTCTTGTCGTCACGCTGAAGGCTGGCAACATCAAGCTTTTTCTTGTGGGGGCCCCCTTTCTTGGGTTTCAGCTTGAGGCGGAGCCTGAGTTTGCAGCGAACAAGGCGGTGGTCAGTGTGGCACTCTGCGCTGGGCATCACTCTGGTGAGGAGGACGTCACTGCGGTCCCTCTGACGCACTAGGACATAGTCGATAAGGTGCCAGTGCTTGGAGCGAGGATGCATCCAGGTGGTCTTTCGACTGTCCTTTTGCTGGAAAGTAGTGTTGGTGATGACAAGTTGCTGCTCTGCACAGAGCTCCAACAGTAGGCGACCATTGTCATTGCAGTTCTCAACGCCATGCTTGCCGAGGACTCCTTTTCAGGCTTCAGAGTCTTGGCCCACTCTGGCGTTGAAGTCGCCAAGGATGATGACTTTGTCGTCTGCAGGGGTGCTCTGCAGGAGGCTGCGCAGGTCAGAGTAGAACTTATCTTTTTCTGCAGGCTCTGCCAGGAGGGTTGGGGAGTACACACTGAGAAGGGTGACGTATTGCTGGTGTCTCAGTGGGAGGCGCATGGACATGATGCGGTCGGAGTGACCCGTTGGTAGGTTTTCCAACTTAGTCGCAATGGGGGTCTTCACCATAAAGCCCACGCCTGAGAGCCGTCTTTCTGATGCAGGCCTGCCTGACCAGTAGAGGGTGTAGCCAGCGCCAAGTTCTTGGAGGCTGCCTTCCTCCGGAAGAAGTACTTCGCTGAGAGCAGCGATGTCGATGTTTAACCTCCGCAATTCATGGGCAATGAGGGCGGAGCGACGTTCAGGGCGTCCGCTGTCTGCTGTGTCGACCATGGTTCGGATGTTCCAGCATGCTACGTTGAGTCCGGTCGTGGTCGTCATGAGAGTGGATCCATTGTTTTTTCTTGTTTTCTGACCGCATGAGAAGATTCCCGTTGACCGCGGCTAGCCAACTGGGGTTACGAGGGGATGAGCTTTGGTTAGGCCACCTTTTCTAGGCCCCTCTCCGTGTGGAGCAAGCAGTGCTGTCCCTAGAGAAGGCTGCTTGGTCGTTCAGGGTGTGCCGAGTGACGTTGTCATCCCCAGGTCAACATCAGGCGACCAATATCCTGAACCGCCTGCATGCAGGTTTGAGACTGCGGCTTCCAGTGACATCTTTCACCTGCCGTTTTGCCCCTTGCCCATCGCTACAGGACTTGGAAAGTTCAGTGTCATAGTCTGTGGGCGTTTCCTAAAGCCTGCGCGGTGGAGCTTTTTGGTGGAGTGCAGTGTGCGCAGTACTGGCCCCACCCTTTAAACCCTTGGTTCGTTTGCCATGGCCTAGCAAGCTGGGACGGTGGCATCGAGGTCCTCGGGTCGTAGGTTTTATATCAGACTGTCCTTGTCTTAGTCTCTGGCTCAAAAGCCTTCCCCGGAGACACGGGGGCTTTGATGTCAGGGGTTTCCTCCCTTAGCCTTTCCGCAGCCAAGCGGCCAGGCCTGCAAGGCAGCAGGGGACTCGTGGGGGCCGGGGTCGTCTATGTCCCGTGCAGATGTGAACATCTGCCCACTGCCCAGACGGTGACACCAGAGGAGAAAAATCCAACGCCGGAACCCGGTATCGAACCTCGCACCTTTGGCATTGGAGGCAGACGCCTTAACCACTGCGCCACTTCCCCGCCTTATGGGTTATTGCTATATTTATTAACAATCAGCAGACACTACTTAACATTAACCCCTTAGTGCATGCAGCCACTGCTACTGTTTACCAGTAGATTTACCAGTACCAGCGGCTGTATTCACAGAGGGGCTAAGATAAAGAGCACTTACATGATCAGCACTCCGCATGGCGAACATGCGAGCATCAACGTGGGTGTCCTCAGGAAGCACACAGCACTTCTTCAGTTCCTCCAGCACCCAGTCAACACGTGTCTGGCATTGCTGCTGAGACAATCTGGTGGCATACAGGTACATTATCAGTTAACAAAAGGTTTTGAGACACATTTCATAAGTTGTTGGCCCACACACAACTGTACACAGGCCAAAATCAACAGATGTCACTGTGTGTGGACCTATGAACAATGGCCAAAATCAGCCTGAGGACCATTTGTTTACTGATCATCACACACTGGTAAAAAATAAAAAGTCTTTTGAACCAACATATACTGTCATTGTGCAAAAGTGAGGCCCACAAAAAGCAAGAGTGGCAAAGCCCTTTTGGCTCATGTGTATAACAGATCCAAATAACTAATGTGACCATGACCTTCCTGACAGGTCACTGAAATGAATAAGTGTTCAACTGTCTTAATGTAAAGGATGGCATTTTGTACCAGCAAAATAATATTTTTTTCTTCAAATTTATGCATTTTTCACACATCTGTCAACAGCCCCCCCCCCCCCCCCCCCCCCATTTTGCAAGGGGTCACCTAAATCAGTATGAACAGAAAGGACTTATCATCAGCTGCCCGTGTGCCAAACTTAATTGAAAAATTTGCAAAACGTTAATAAAAACTAAAATTCTATGTTTAAAAAAAAACAACTTTCATCTACACATTTGCTGACCTCGTGACCTGTTACCTTTCCAAGAAGTCATCCAAATCAGTATGCATAAAAAGCTCTTACCTTCATGTATCTTTGTATCAAATTTGGCTTTGAAGTTGAAACTAGTACTCTTGTCAAAATGCGGCTATTGCCACCCCCCTCCATGACACTTGATCTTTGCAAGGGATCACCTAAATTAGTATGCATAAAACGGTCTTATCACCAGCTTCTTTGTGCCAAATTTGATTGTAACAGTTTGTGAAAACTTGGATACAAATTAAAATTATATCAAAATTTTGCATTTTTCACACATTTACCGATCCCCCTGTGACCTTTCCCAATGCTTTTGCATAAAAAAGTCTTACCATCAGGTATCTCTGTACAGAGTTTCGATTTGAAGCTGAAAATAGTATTTGAGAACAAATATTTTGGTTAAAATTTAATTATTTCTGCCCCCCCCCCCCCATGACCTTGACCATTGAGAGAGGTCACTGAAATTTGTATGTTTAGAAGTATACTTGGGCCAAGTCTAAAGATTGTGGCTTGAATAGAGGGTAGTTCTCAGAAACATGGCCAACAGTTTAGCGACATATATACCTTGAAAATTAAGTTTTGAGTAGAAAGCTGATGATGTGTCAGTTTATATATTTATTAAAGTGACTAACCCGTCCATGCTCTCCAGGCGTTTGAGGTCGCGACCAGTGATGCTCTCGATGAGATACTTCATGCTTGTGCCGCTCAGCAAATCCATCAGTACGTTATTCATCAGTTGGTTGTATGGCGTAAGTCGCAGGTTCACCCATGCTGTGAACCCACGGATACGAGTCCGCATAGACATGGTTCAGGTCTGGTTGTGGTCTTCACATACCCTGTACCATTTCATGCAACAAGTCAGTGAATACACTCATGCCAGCTATGCTCAAGATTTTGTACAGATCACACAGAATTGCACAGTATCATTCACTCCTGTGCATGGAGATCAAGTCAGACAACAATAGCTACCTGTCTAGGTGCGTGCAAAACATTAGCGTGGCACTGGTTTTTAGAACAGTGCTGGGGTGCATAAATCCTGAGGGCTAGTATCTTTAAAATTAAAACCATGTGTTAACCCTTTTAGCCTCATGGGTGCATTTCCCAAATTTTGGAAGTGTTACTTAATGACTATGTACCAGTTGCAGGAGGTGGACTGACCATGATAATGCAAGGGTAGTTCCAGATTAGCTTGGCGTCTTCAGGTGCCAAGCTAATCTGGCACTACCCTTGAATTATCATGGTCAATCAATCTCCTGCTGTAGGGACTCGAGGCTAAAGGGGTTAACAAACATATTATGGGAAGCCTAACTGGCAAAGGACTATTCAGACATGAAAGGCAAAGCCATTATGGCTCATGTGTATGACCGATTAACATATGTGTGTGACCTTTATGACAAGGGCTGGCTTCTGCAGCTGAAAAATCCATGTTTCTGAAAATGTGTACATTTTTCACACATCTGTCCACCCCCGGTGACCCTTGACCTTTGTGATAAATCGACGAAATTAGTATGCATAGGAAGGTCTTGTAATCAGCTATCGTTGTACCAAATTTGGTTGAAAATTTTGCTAAATTTGGGAATACCTACAATTTTATCAAAAATCAGCATTTTACACACATTTGCCAGCCTCTTATGACCCTTGATCGTCCCAAGGGGCCATCCAAATTAGTATGCATAGTTAGGTCTTACCATCAGGTATCTCTGTACTAAATTTGGGTTTTAAGTTGTGAATAGTATTTGAAAAAAAAACATCTTTTGTCAAAATATGGCTATTTTAGACCTATTTTCTGAGCTCTCGTGACCCTTGACCATTCCCAGAGATCAACCAAATTAGTGTGCATAGAAAGGTCTTCTCATCAGGTATCTCTGTAGCATTTGGGATTAAAGTTGTGAGTAGTATTTGAGAAAAAAAATCTTTTGTCAACATATGGCTATTTCAGACATTTCCTGAGCCCTTGTGACCCTTGACCTTTCTGAGGGGTCATCCAAATTAGTATGCATAGATAGGTTTTACCATCAGCTATCTCTGTACCAAGTTTGGGTTTGACGTTGTGAATAGTATTTGAGAAGAAACATCTTTCGTCAAAATATGGCTATTTTTCACCTATTTCCTGAGCTCTTGTGACCCTTGACCTTTCTGAGTTAATAATAATAATAATAATTACGGTATTTATACTGCGCTTATCTTATAATAATTATAACTCTAAGCGCACACTCACAACTCGCGCACGCATGCGCACGCTTTAGACAATGACTTGCGTACCACAAACAGTGGAATACATTACGACGGTCAGCTTGGGGTGGGGAGTGTGGTGATATAGTGCTAAAACTGTTGAAAGAGGTGAGTTTTGAGGGCGGACTGGAAGGAGGAGAGAGAGTTAGTTATTTGGGTTCAACGCCGAGCAGGCAACTAAGGCCATCTTACGGCGGCTTGACCTTTCTGAGGGATCAACCAAATTAGTACGTATAGAAAGGTCTTACCATCAGGTATCTTTGTACCAAGTTTGGGTTTGAAGTTGTGAATAGTATTTGAGAAAAAATAAATTATGTCAAAATATAGCTATTTTTGACCCTATTTCCTGGTCCCCTGTGACCTTGACCTTTGTGAGAGGTCACTCAAATCTGTATGTTTAGAAAGGTCTTACCACAGAGTATCCTTGGGCCAAGTTTGAAGAATGTGGCTTCAATAGTCTCCGAGAAAATGCCAATGTTAAAGTTTACCACAGAAGACGGCGGACGGACGGACGACCACTGGCCCAAAACATACTCACTTTTGCTTCAAACATGAGCCAACAAGTGGGATTTTGATTATTTCAGTTTTGTACACATGCAAATCCCACTTCATGGCCGTCAAAGATTTTTTTCTGGGACAAAATAGGTTTGCACAGGAAGATTGTTTCATCGATCATTTCTTCTTATTCTGCAGTGTGATATTGGTGACCTCTATGTAGAGCATTATTTCACTGTGTGCGCACCTGGGTTGGGTTGTGGATAAAAGCAGTTTATGCTGGCTGTCCAGCCTTTCACTAATGATTTGAAGGATGGTCAGCGCTGGTCGTTTCTCTGGGGGAGCCAAAGCCACAGATGAATGGCAGACGGAAAGAAGAAATGTAGATGGCTGGCTGTCATCGTCTGGAATTTGTTGTGTTGTCCTTGGGTGCGCTTGGGGTAGAAACTGAGGGAATAGCCCGTTTGCGCTAAATTTATTGCCTCGTGTTTTTTTCCAATTAACTTTTCAACAAGACTAACTTGGAGAACAAAACGTAATCACCAAACCTGGACCTTTAAAAATTTGGTTGGCTCCAAGTCAGAACTAACGTGCTGTCTAAGCCATCGGAAAAAAATCTGTTTCATTGTGTATTGGGCATCAGCAGCCTTACTCCCCAATTTCAATACAGTACACTTCTTGGGGTGAGTTTTAATTGGCACTCGTGAGACTACACATGAAGTCTGTCGGAACATTCGCTTCCACAGCAACAGTAGCATTTGTCACATCACTGCGCAGTTTTGTGTCATCAGCAAACATTTGTGTTGTAGACTGCACTTAGGTCGTTAATGTATATACGTCAAATGAGATCAGACCCAACACACTCCCTTACGGCATACAGCTGGTTACATCACTAACGGTCAAGAAAAAAAATGTCCACTGCTTACAGACCATTAAAAGAACCTGGATCCAACATTTTCCCAAAACCCCAAGAACTCCTACCTTACTGTGTATACGAAGGTGTGCAACTATAGCAAATGCTTTCTTAAAGTCTGTATAAATCACATCCACATTTCCCCCCCATCTAAAAAGCTTGGTCCAGCAGTCCAGTGCCTCAAGCAACTTAGTCGCACAAATAACCTTTAATGAAGCCATGTTGTATATTTGACTCTGCGTTGCTTTTCTAATGGTGTAACATCACCTTTTCTCCCACAAGCGACTCCATAACTTTGCACACAATACATTTTGAACCCACAGGCCTATAGCTACCAAGATGCTATTGTTGCCTTCTTGAAGATTGGACTACGGTGTGTCCATTCTCCAGCTGAGCAGAGAAACTCCAACATTCAAAGACAGTCTAAAAAGTCTGCATACATATGTTGTATTAGACATCTGGTAAACGTGACAGAAGAACTAGTGGAATGCCATCTGGTTCTTATAAAAAATTAAAAGAAAAGGGGAGACTGCCAGTGCTAATATTTTAGGAAGGTTACAAAGTAAAGTAGGTTATAGCACTGTCAGGGGAGAGAAATGTGCATGATCGACCAGTGATCATAGATCTACTGTGGCCAAAGCACAAAAAAAAAAAGAGATAGGAAAGAGAGGGGGCGCTAAGAGAATGACTGAAAGCAATGCATATGGAAGCCCCCCCGAAGGGGGGCGTATCACATATCCACTGTTCCAGCCACTCAGTGCATGGAAATTTAAATCTAGGTCCCCCAAGGGGGGTCCAGATATTTAGCCGGTGTGAACAGCTGTTTCGGTCTTCAGTGGCGACCTCTTCAGCACACCATCGGCAATACTGGAGGAGGCAGGAAATTCTGCCTACCTGCAATGACAACCACATTTTACTGTGGTGTCTGCAGGGGCATACATTCCATGCCACCACCTAGAGTTAAATTTCCATGCACCCTAAAAGAGAACCTACCAAAAGGGGGGAAGGGGTTGCAGTCGATATTGTGATACGCCCCCCTTCGGGGGGGCTTCCATATGCATTGCTTTCAGTCATTCTCTTAGCACCCCCTCTCTTTCCTATCTCTTTTTTTTTTTTTTTTTTTTTTTTTGTGCTTTGGCCACAGTAGATCTATGATCACTGGTCGATCATGCACATTTCTCTCCCCTGACAGTGCTATAACCTACTTTACTTTGTAACCTTCTGGTTCTTATACTTTACTGGTATTTAAACCCTTTACAGATTTCTCCACTCTTTCTGTTGTGATTTCCATAACCGTCACTGCACTATCAAAGTGATGCAGGCGGAGATATGACAGAGTTCACATCCTTTTGCATGAAAATACTTCGGAAGAAGTTGCTTAAAATCTCCTACTTTTCACTATCAGCTCTAGTCTTTGTTCGGTCACATTTTACCAAGTCTGCCACTGCTGACCTTGATGGGTTTTTGATCTCACATAAGACCAGAAAGCATTTGCGTTTTGCTTGGCATCTGTCGCCAGTCTTTTCCAGATTTTTCACAGAACATCTACAGGCCCATGTCACATGGTTCCTAGCTCTGGCATAAGCTTCATAGTCTCTACCATCTTTACTCTGCAACCACTTTCAGAACAGTCTGTGCTTCTTTCTCATAGTTGCTGATGCCCCTTTATACATCCACTTTTTTGGGGGGTTCAATTCCCAAACATAATGTCCATGCAAGACTTGCAGCCTAAATTGGCCCCTTATAAATTTACTGTCTTTGTTTTTAAACTCAAAACTCCCACACCACTGCTTTCAGCAGACTATAGTCATTCTGTCAAAGTCACTCAAATATTTTCTTTCTTGCCAGTAGCTAGTGAACTGCACTCAGGCTACAGTTCAGTTTGATGATTAGCATGGCATGATCACTCTTCCCTATGCTTGGTGCTGTTTGAACATCTGCGACCATATCTTCCCTGCTCATCAGGACTAAATTTTCCTTTAATTCTATTGGAACCGTGTTGGTTCTTTCTGATGCTGTATCAGGAAAGCATCCAACACAGCATTTAACAACTGTCTTCCTGAATGGGATGCTTCTTTCTCATACAGTTCAATCATCCAATCAATGTCAGGAATGTAAAATCCCCACATAAAAGTACAAGAGAATGTTGATGCTGCAATGCATTTAATGAGCCCAACAAGACTGTTACTGTTAGAAACTGAGCTGTCAGACTGCTTACTCAAAATGCTCTCCCTGCAATGTATACTGAGAAAGCTTTAGTCTATCCAGATAAAGAGAAGAACCCAACAGAGAAAGGAAAACACTTACAAAAGGCAGAACTACAACACAAAGAGAAGAACCCGACGGAAAAAGAAACATGCATAGAAAAGACAGTTACAACACAATTGTGTTGTAACTGTCTTTTCTAAGTGTTTCTTTCTCTGTTGGGTTCTTCTCTGCATTTTACATGCTTGGCAGTCACCATTTTGGTCTGGATTATCCAGAAAAAGCCCAATGCCCCCCCCCCCCCCTCCCACTCCTGCATGCTATGGAAAACGTAAGCTCCAAGGTTACATTTACATTTCTGTGCCTCAAATCTTGCATTTTTTGTTTTATCTCCACAATACCTAGTACTATGACTCGTTTTCTTTACCTGTTTCAATCTCATGCTGCTTGTCAAACATAAACTGGTCATATTGCTGTACAGTGTACAAGCAGTTGCCCACATTAATTGTATATTTAATCATTAAAACTGTTGACAGTGCCAATTTTATTGACTGTACACCACTTTGCCCCTACTCGGCACCCACTTGGTTTGGTCATCCCCCACCCTTACAGACTGCTTTCTTTACCTCAATTTTCTCCTGCAGCTGATTTTTTAAAAAAAATGCTTACTGTCCTATGAAGGCCATATTTTAGATTAGGAGATAGATCAACCTTTTTAGTTCAAAGGTGGTGCCAGAATTTTGTCACCACCACTATCATAGTCAAATTAGTTTCATGCAGTATTGTATCAGGATGAAAATGGTTAAAGGGGCACTCGTGACCTTTTTTAATGCTTCAGTTCGCAAAAAGCTTTTACTGGGATTCAGTATACACACCCACTTAGACAGTGACCACCCTATTGTCCCACCAAATGCTTTCTTTCGTCCGTTCAAAGCGAAAAGAGGCCACCAGAATCTTGTGACTGAACGCATTAAAAGATTGCTTCTGATAGGCGATGTTAGCTGACGTCATAACTATTCTATACGATCTTAGGTCATCTGCATAATTATAACCAATCAGAGACAACATGGCGGATGAACCAGTGAAGAAAAAAATAAAGTATCAGTCGACTCGCGCCGGCCGACAATGACAGACTCAGAATTGATGAGAAAGAAAGAGAAAGAGAGACAAGATACCCCTAAGTAGAAATGACATCGCACAAGGGAATATAGAGTTTGGCTTGACCACCCATCTGGAATTTGTCGCTTTCTTGCTATGTGAATCAGTAAGTAATTCGGCTACGGTCTTCGTCGATCTTTCTATAGTTCCGCGAGCGCTAGTGATTTTCAGAATTCATGATCTTCAGTAGAATTTATCTCTTACTGATTTCACAAGATTTTAAACCTGTGTTATAAAGTTACGAGCTAGTTCATCAGATTTTATGCTGCAAGGATCTGAAAACTACGGTGTGTGTCAAAATTGTGACACCGACATCGCTGGTCATGACACGTTTTTGTCTGTGCGGGCTCTCATTCACTTGATTCACAGAGGTAGTGGTTCTGCTGCGATGGTGCATTTGTCGTTTCCAGAGATGCTTTCAGTTACATAGACTTCGATGTGTGAGATGTGAAATTGCAGTGCAGAAAGTGGGTATAAATACCACTGTTCCGTTTCGTGTTTCCGAGGGATAAAGGATCAAAGGTCAAACTGACTAGGCACTGTGGACGCCACTGGCTCAGTCACTTGCTGCGGAGACCAAGTCGAACAAGCCATGCCCCCAGCACGATCGTTACTCAGGGTGGCAGGTCAAGCGGAACCCGCATTGATTTTGACAGCATAGCAAGAATGGAAGGTTTATTTTACATTCTCGTGGAAAATTATGTCAAAGGGATGCCGGAGAACATCAGTACACGAGTGTACACTGACACGTGTGTACACCACACCGATGACCTCGTCTGCAGTATTGACCAGTTTCTGCCTTGAGACGTAGGCTAATAAATATGCACAAATTCAAAACGAGGCCGATGCAGACGATAATCTGCGCTCTCGGGTACAAAAACAACACACCCACCAAACAATGAATTTCGACATTTGGCATTGTATTTACATCATAAAGCTCTAAGTTAGTACACAAAGGACCATACATAATACTGTCAGCAGTTTATGTTGCAGACAGTTTTCTGACTGTGTTGAGATGTTTGATCCTGGGGAAAATAACTTTAAACAATTCATCCTACTTTCTCCTCTTCTCTGGTGTCCAGACACTTTCCTCATGATCAGATTCTTGTACTTGTCTTAATTTACTCCCTGAATGGACTTCAGGACTGCTCCTCACCTACACACTCGAGCTTTCAAGACCTGCATTGTTTTCTCTACTAGTACTACATTTTTGCCTTGTTGTCTACAATCTGGTATTTCAACTTCAACCAGACCTTCTTCGAGTCATTTCACTTTGCGCACATCCTAGCTCTTTCTCCATTCACTCTATCGACCTCACACAAGACTGAAAATGACAATGTTTGTCTTACATCTCTCAATGTCAAGACTGCAGCTGTTTGTGTGCATCAAATCACGGTTTCTGAAGCCTGGGCAGAAACGTCCCAATACTTGGATCTCCATCTTCCAACAAAATAACTCTTTTAGTCCCAAGGTCCCATTTCTCAAATTTTGAAACAACTATGTACCAGTTGCAGATGACTTGACCATAATTCAAGGTTAGTGCCAGAATAGCTTAGCGCCTAAAGGTACCAAGCTTATCTGGCACTACTATTTAACTATCATGGTCAAGCCATCTCCTGCTGTAGGGATCTGGGGCCAAAAGGGTTAACTTTGTATCTAATGTGAAGTTTTTATTTTATTTTTTATCATATCAAGTTGATGAGCGTTGCAGTGAATTTCATGTGTCTAAATAAACTATAGCTAGAACTACATGTTGCGTTTCGTAGCCCTCTATAGCAAACGATGTTTCATTGAAACGTTAGTGGATCTTGATGATGATGACGGAGACGCACGGAGCGTCATTGGAGACGGACTGGTCTGACTGTCCACAGACAGATCTACGTGAAAGTGAGGTCCGAAGTTACAGCGGTTATACAGTCTGCCAGGAGACAGTTCTACCAGGACAGGATCGACTCCAGCTCGTCGTCCAAGCAACTTTTCTCAGTCTTCAGTGAGCTACAGGGAAAGCCCCGTACCACGCCCCTTCCGACGAATGTGCCAAGCCATGTCCTTCCACAACGTTTCTGCGACTTTTTCTCGGACAAGATTAAGCACATCTGCTCTGAACTAGACTCATGTTCATGTGATCCCCCTACTTTTGGTGTGTATAATGGCCCTTCACTGTCTCGTTTCGAGCCAGTGACTGAGCAGGAGATCCATGAACTCATTATGAAATCACCAACAAAGAGCTGTGTGCTTGATCCCTTGCCCACGCCCCTCATAAAACAGTGTATTGATGATCTCCTCCCACTGATTACCACCATAGTTAATGCCTCTCTCTCTCTACAGGTGCTGTGCCTACTCAGTTTAGACATGCTGTTGTGACACCACTCTTGAAAAAGCCTGGACTGGACCCAAACGACTTGAAGCATTTTAGACCTGTCCCTAACCTTACGTTTATTTCAAAGATTTTGGAGAAGGTTGTTTTGAAACAGCTACAAAGCCATTTGTCTGCAAACGGTCTTTTAGAAATGCACCAGTCGGCATACAGAAAGGATCACAGCACGGAGACTGCTGTGCTGAGCGTCCTGTATGGTCTGCTAGTGAAGGCAGACGAGAGACTTGTCTCTCTCATTGCTCTGTTGGACCTCAGCGCAGCATTCGACACGCTCGATCATTCTGTTTTGCTGAAGAGGTTAGAGGTGACCTTTGGCATCCGTGGTACCGCCCTGGCCTGGTTCACTTCATACGTTAGGGATCGTTCTCAGGCTGTTATTGTTAATGGCCAGCCATCTGCTTCTAGTCTTTTGTTGTGTGGAGTCCCTCAGGGCTCCGTATTAGGGCCTGTTTTGTTCACTCTATATTCACAACCTCTATCTGATGTAATTGCCGCCCATGAGTGTGATTTTCACAAGTATGCTGACGATACTGAATTGTCAAGAAGTAGCGCGCCTAGCCATTTCAGCTCCGCTAAGATGAGCGTACAGTGTTGTATAGACGACGTCCTGTCCTGGATGACCAACAACAAACTTAAGCTTAACACTGACAAAACCGAAGTCATGCCTGCCGGCTCTCAGTCTCGCCTTAGTCTGATTGACGGCGAGTTCGCAAACATTGGTGGCTGCAGCGTTCCCTTCCAGAAATGTGTCAAATATCTGGGTGTGAAGATTGACTCGACACTCTCTATGTATGATCATATCAGTAGCGTCTGCCGAGCTGGTTTCCTTGAGCTGCGCAGAATTTCTTCTCTCAGACCGTATCTCACAGAAAGTATGGCGTCAAGACTTGTAAATGCATTCATTACTTCCAGGCTCGATTATTGCAATTCTGTACTGGCAGGTTTACCGGCAGATCAGATTTCACGCTTGCAGACGATTCAAAACAGTGCGGCACGTCTCATCTTGAAGAAACGAAAGAGACCACGTTACGCCTCTACTGAAGCAGCTGCACTGGCTGCCCGTCAAATTCCGTTGCCAGTATAAAATTGCAATTTTTGCCTATCGGCATTTTGACGGATCTCTCCCACCGTACCTCTCTGCCAAGCTGTCTGCCTATCAGCCATCACGCACCCTCCGTTCCTCCAGTGAAAAGCTGTTAAAATCCCGACGCTCAACATGAAAACTGTCGGGGAGCGTTCTTTCACCTTTTTCGCCCCAAGTGTTTGGAACTCGCTGCCAATGGAAATGCAGAATCTGCCCACATTGTCACAGTTCAAGGCTCACTTAAAGACTTTTCCTTTTTGTCGGGCATTTAACACTTAGCTCATATTTAGCTAACTGTTGACTGACTGCCACCTATTCTGATCCCTTACTTACTTACTTACGCCTGTCACCCCTACCCGGGTATAGGCCGTCGACGAGAGACCTCCAGCAACTCCTGTCCTGTGCTTCTCCTTCGATTCTACTCCAGGTGGTTCCCAGTCTCTTGATGTCTGCTTGGAGGTCTCGACGCCAGGAGTTTCTCGGCCTACCTCTTTTCCTCTTTCCCTGGGGGTTCCATGACAATGCTTGCCTAGTGATACTGGAAGCTGGCTTTCTCAGACTGTGACCGATCCATCCCCATCTTCTTCGCCCAATTTCATTCTCTGCTGTTATCTGCTCTGTTCTCTCCCAGAGTCTGACGTTGCTGATCTTCTCTGGCCAGTGGATTTTCAAAATTCTTCTAAGGCAACTGTTCATGAAGGTCTGTACTCTGTTGACTGTGGTTTTTGTCAATCTCCATGTCTCTGCTCCATATAGGAGAACTGCTTTTACATTGGAGTTGAAAATCCGGACTTTGGTGTGTTGTGACAGCTCTCTGGAACTCCACACTTTTTTCAACTGGAGAAAGGCTGCTCTGGCTTTACCGATTCGTGCTCTGACATCTGCATCAGTACCGCCTTTTTTGTCTATGATGCTCCCGAGATAGGTGAAGGACTCCACCTCCTCCAACGGGGTGCCAGCAAGCAAGACTGGTTCTTCCCTGGTTGCGTTCAGCCTCATTGTCTTTGTTTTCTGTTTGTGAATGGTGAGGCCCACTTGGGACGAGATGTCAGCAAGCCTCGTGGTCTTGTCCTGCATTTGTTGATGAGTGTGGGACAGTAATGCCAAGTCGTCTGCAAAATCGAGGTCGTCAAGCTGTGTCCACAGTGTCCACTGTATTCCACTTCGTCTGTGCTCTGTGGTCATCTTCATGACCCAGTCTATGGCCAGTAGGAAGAGGAACGGAGACAGCAGAACGGAGACAGTTCTGACCTGGAGCTCTCTGGTGAACTGCCCTTCGTGGATCACGCGACATGTCATGCCATCATAGCTGCTCTTGATCAGGCGGACGAGCTTTGTGGGTACACCGTAGTGTCGTAGGAGTTTCCACAGAGTCTCTCGGTCCACGCTGTCAAATGCTTTCTCATAATCCACAAAGTTGACGTACAGCGGGGAGCTCCACTCCAGAGACTGTTCCACGATGATGCGGAGAGTGGCGATCTGGTCTGTACATGATCGGTTCTTCCTGAATCCTGCTTGCTGGTCTCTCAGCTGGGGGTCAACGGAGCTCTTCATTCTCTCTAGGATGATCCTGTTGAAGACCTTTCCTGGTACTGACAGCAAGGTGATTCCTCTGTAGTTGGAACACTTGCTGAGGTCGCCTTTCTTGGGAAGCTTTATTAGGTACCCCTCCTTCCAGTCAGCTGGCATCACCTCCTCTTCCCAGATCTTTCCAAACAGTGGGTACAGCATCTCAACTGTTGTCTCTAGGTCTGCTTTCAGAGACTCCGCTGGGATGCCATCTGGCCCTGCTGCTTTGCCATTCTTCAAAAATGCCACTGCTTTTCTGATCTCTTCCCGGCTGGGTCTGTCACAGCTGATGGGTAGGTCGGTCTCTGCCGGCTGGATGTCGGGGGGGTCGGGTGGGCTAGGTCTGTTCAGTAACTCTTCAAAATACTCGGCCCATCTGTCGAGTTGGTCTGCTCTGTCTGCAATAGGCTTGCCTTCTTTGTCTTTTACTGGTCTTTCTGTATGGCCATACTTACCTGACAATCTTCTGGTAATGTCGTAGAGCTGTTTCATGTTGCCGCTGCCTGCTGCCTTTTCTGCCTCTGCTGCCAGTGTAGGCCCTCTTGTCTGCCCTGATACTCCTCTTCACCTCGCGGTTGGCTTCCCAGTATTCCCCCTGTGCCCTTACTTTGGCTGCTCTCGTGCGACTGTTGTTGACCGCTGCTTTCTTCTGCTTCCTCGCTTCTATCTTCTTCAAGGTCTGTGCCGACAGCCAGTCCTTGTGGTGGTGTTTCCTGAACCCTACAGTGTCTTTGCAGGTTGAGTTCAGCGCCTCTCTAACTGCCTTCCACTGCTGCTCTGTGGTGACCGCCTCCTCTTCATTTACTAGCTCCTGTAGCGCTTGAAACCGGTTGGACAGCACCAGTTTGAACTCTTCTCTAACTCCAGTTTCTCTCAGGAGGCCTACATTATAGCGCTGTCTTCTTGTTGTCTCTGTGCGGCTTTTCTTTAGCTTGAGCTTCATTCTTAAGGTAAGCAGATGGTGGTCTGAGGCGACATCTGCTCCCCTCCTCACTCGAACATCTTGAAGGGATCTTCTAAATTTCTTGCTAATGCAGATATGGTCTATTTGGTTCTCTGTTGTATGGTCAGGTGAGACCCAAGTTGCTTTGTGTATTCTTCTGTGTGGGAAGATGCTGCCTCCAATGACAAGTCGGTTTAGAGCACAAAAGTCTACAAACCTCTCCCCGTTCTCACTCATCTCCGAGCCTAGTCCCTGTCTCCCCATCACCTCTTCGTATCCGGTGTTGTCCTCCCCTATTTTGGCATTAAAATCGCCCATGACGATGGTGATGTCTCGCTCCGCACATTTGTCCACGGCACTCTGGAGTCGGTCGTAGAACTCTTGTTTCTCTTCCTCGTCACTGTCATTGGTGGGCGCATAACACTGGATGACGTTCAGCTTGAGATTTTTCTTGGTTCTAAAGGCTGCTGTTATAATTCTTGGCCCAAGAGGTTCCCAGCCCATCAGCGCTCTCTGTGCCACTGGTGACAGCATGAGTGCTACTCCTTCTGTATGGGGGGCATTCTCCTCTTCATGACCTGAATACAGAATCATCTCCCCACTTAACAGCCTTTTCTGGCCAGACTGCGTCCATCTGGCTTCACTGATGCCTAGCAGGGAAAGGTTGTACTTTTGCATTTCCGCTGCTATCTGGGCGGCCTTGCCGCTCTGGTACATGGTATTGACGTTCCATGTGCCCATGGTTGTATCCCTGGATAGAGAGAGGCGACTCGGTCCTGTGGCTTCCGAAGACTTCCGGCTTTCACCACAGGACGTCATAAGTCTTCTAGTAGAAGAACCTTCCTCCTCCAGGAAAGGAATTACTGTTAGTCTTTTCGTCGGCGTTTTTGTAGCTATTTCCTTTTTTTGCAGGGTGGGGAAGCTACCCCCACGCCCAACCCCCTTACTAGGAGGACCAGGGGTTTTCTGTCGGGGTCACCTTCCCTTAGACCATGTTGGTTCACGGCACCTTATTTCATTCGGTGCACCCCTCTCACGAGGGACCCCCTATCCACCACCCAGGGGACGCGCCTCAACGCCGTATGGTCCCAGCGCGAGGATTCTGATCCCAGAGGAAGTGAATGTAAGGTGTGGGGAAGGGATGGGGTGGTTTAAAGTAGTGTATAATTGTGCGTGTGTGTCCGAGAGAGAAAGGGTGTGCTGTTGTGCATGCGCAGTGAGTCCAGTGTTTTCCTGGAGAACAGCGCTATACAAGAACTATGTATTATTTATTATTATGATGTCCACTTGTAATGCACATCCACTTCATGCTAGCAGCATGCTCAAGGTGCCCAAAAATAA